>SRSE01001380.1:0-81073 GCA_005024645.1 Planiliza haematocheilus
CGCCTCCTCCTCTCCTCCTCCTCCTCCTCCTCCTCCTCCTCCTCCTCCTCCTCCTCCTCCTCCTCCTCCTCCTCCTCCTCCTCCCCTCCCCCTCCTCCTCCTCCCCTCCCCCTCCTCCTCCTCCTCCTCCTCCTCCTCCTCCTCCTCCTCCTCCTCCTCCTCCTCTACCCATATCAGCCAAGCAATTAACCAACCGCCTCTCTCTTATTAACCATCCTGAAAAGACACATGCAGGACTCCACCTTCTTTTCTTCCGTGTAAAGGACCCGCTCATCCTCGTTCCCAGAGGCCTGACATGATTCCTGCTTTTCCTGACCAAAGCTGACTGACAGAAGAAGAAGAAGAAGAAAACCTCTGCTGTCAGCAGAGCCTTATCGTTGCTGCTCTCCATCGTTCAGTAGAAGTTGCAGGGAATATTAAGTTGAAACAGTAGATTAGCATAATAGAATGTCATGCCTGTCTTCACTAATGATACTCTACGTAAAAATAGTTCTTTAAAAAGTGCACACTCTGTTAACTTTAGCCGTGAATTCGATAACTGCAGCGGTTCTTTGTTTTTTTTCATGGAGCCTGTTAATAAAACTGATCAGAGCTGATATTGACTGAGCTGCTGATGAACCACACAACCACCCGCTGAACACCTCCTGGTCCAGTCCCTGCAGTGCATGCTGGGTGTTAACAAGAAATGACAGAAAACCCCCCCCCCCCCCCAGCACACACACATGCAGTAACCTTCAAAAGGAGCCCAGCTCTTTATGATTGATGACTTTAATACCAAAGATGCAATAAAGCAGAACTAAATACAGAATTAGCTCCGACTGTATTGTACATTATTACACTTCATTATTGCTGTCTGAACTGGTACATGACCCATATAACACACAACTTCTCCCTCTGCTGTTTACAATCCAGACTCAAAGTCAGAGTCTCCTCTCTTTGTTTCCTCAAGTGCAAGTCATGAAAACTATCAAACGCTCTGATGAAACTGGCTCTGGTGACGAAAAGAAGACCAAGAGTTAGAGACGCTGATTAGAGCTACCACCAGAACCACTTCAGCTCTAAGATGTTGGTGGGTTTCCTCACATCAACTGCTGCTTCAGGTCCAACAACAACATTTCTCTTGGATTAAGGTCAGGACTTTGACTTGGCCGTTCCTAAACATTCATCTGGTTCTTCTTTAACCGTTCTCTTGTAGAACCACTTGTGTTCTTGGTTCTCCTTGTCTTGCTGCATGACCCAGTTTCTCTTCACATTCAGCTCATGGACAGATGTCCTGACATTTTCTTTTAGAGTTCATTGGTCCATCAATGAGGACAAGGCGTCCTGGTCCAGATGCAGCAGAACAGGCCCAAACCAGGACATTAGCTTCACCCCCATGTTTGATGGAGGGATGAGGTTCTGATGCTGGAACGATGCAGTGATGTCCACTAAACAGCAGCGTGTCTTTCTTGTGGAGTGATCTTTGTTGGTGGACCACTCCTGTGGAGGACAACAGTCGTCTTCAATCTGTCTGACTGTGGATTTATAATAAAATCATTGCTGTCAGCATCTGTTCACACATGCATCAACAGAAGCAGTGGAGCTCATATCACTTCAGTAACACGTTCTCCGTCTATTTATTTTACTGCTGATGATAAAATTCACTTTCACATCAGAAACTGACTGAATGAAGGTAAGAATAGATGAGTGAAGGTTATTTATTGAGGCTGATCTCAAACCTGGGCAAAGAAGATACGCCTCAGGGGAGCCTTTCAGAATGCACATTGTGTGGTTTGAGTAAATCCTTAATAAGCCTAAATAATCCAGAAGAAGGGCTACTACAGCAGCTTTTCTTCTACCTGCGTCTTTCTTTTCTCCATCACAAACGTACACTAAGACCTCCAGTGTACTGTATATACCGGCCGACGCACACTCTTACTCAGCAAGGGCGATGATGAGGAACTGGGTGTGGAATGAGATATATTTTTTTGTAATCATTTCCGCGCGCCGTGGTCGACATGGAAAATATTACCCACATGAACAGAAGCAATCAGTTTCCTCCTCAAGGTGTCGGATACACTTATTACGTTTCAGCGAGGATGATTTGAAATGCATAATCCCTCTCCCACACACCCGCTCGTCTGCGTTTATTTAATAATTTCCCCCAGTAACTACATGAATCTCATTAAAAGTGTCACCGTGTGGTTTGTGAGGGAACGCAGAAGTCCCTCAACTATGGCAACTTGTTATTGGCGAGGAGAGGAGCTGACCAACCGCCGGCTCCGCATGATGAATAAATAAAACGGGAGATGGAACGTGACGGCAGAGCAGGGATGGAAGCGCTGGAAGCTTTGTGACCGCTCAGCGTGCAGGGCATGGTTTCCTTTGCTGGGATTAGTCACTGCTTCGTGTTCCTGCGGCGGAGAGGGAAAAGTGAAACAGGTGTCTGCAGCTGCTGCTTGCCGTGCACATCGCCGTGCACGTCGCCGTGCATTCGGGGGTTAATTGTGAGAAAGTTGGACTCGTTACCGTGCGGCTGCCAGTTTAAATCCCTCAACAGGCCTGGGAAACTGAGGTTAGGGAGGAATGTGAGATGTGTTCGCTGTTGCAGCACGCTGTAGCCGTTTAACGAGGGAACCAGTGTGTATGTGCAGCCCCGATGCCCTGCAACAGCTTCCCCGGGCTGTTATTAGAAATGTCTTACTTGTCAGCTCTGCGAGTGCATCTTGGGCCGGTGCAGCTTGTCGGAGCTGGTGGCGTGTGTGCAGATGTGGCTGTTGATGGGTAATAGTGACAATAACTACAGCTGACACCGGAGCTACGCTCTGTGGTGTCTGTTAGTCAGGTTAGTAGAGTACAACTGAAAAGCATCAGGATCTGTTTTTAAATGTCATCAACATCCAACCTGAGCCTCAGCCTGGATTCAGATCCAGTCTGTGTTTGGTGCTTGTATGCGAATAAACACCGACACCATTAGGGATGCAGTACAGTACTTTAACAGTGGATCTCTACTGTTGATGTTTCATGGGTAGGTTTCTGATCCACAGCTTATCTCAGAGTAACAGCATTTACATTTCTGCTCAGATCATTTTGAATTCTCAATGAAAGAGTCTAACTCAGAATGTAGATATTTTTAGTAATCTTGGTTAACCCATGTCCTGTCTGAAACATGTATCAGGACTTGATGCTCACGATGCTTCCATGTCATGTTTTGTCATCCGTGTGTATGGATGTGGTGTCAGGCTTGTGCCCCTCAGTCGGTGAACCTCCTTCTGACAGCGCCTCTCGTCTCATTAGCCTCCTGCACCAGAGTCTCCATGCTCGCGAGGAAGCTGGAAACTCGCCTGAATTTCTGTTGAGCTTGTTTGTTTACAAAAAGAAAGAAAGAAAGAAAGAAAGAAAGAAAGAGGTTACATTTCAGCACCAAACTCTTCTGTGGCGCGCTACACCACAAATACTGAATGCAAAAATGTAAAATGAATGCACGTCTAAAACTGCACAACTCACGGACAAATAGTCACATATCACTTGTTTGTGAGCGTTTCGTCCTTGACTCGGGAAGTTTGAGATTGAGAGAGTGGAAAACTTGTTGTTTGTCCTTGTAAGGACACCTGGTACAGTTATGAGCGCTGGCATTAAGAATGATAATACAAATAATAAGACGAATAACACGTTTTATTGTCGTCGTCCGGTGAAAAACAACCAGATACAGTTTAGCAGCTCTCTGGTTCAGAAGCATAAAAATGTAGCTGTTCACAGTAAAACACAATGTATACAATAAAAACACAATGAGTGTAGTTAGTGCAGTGGTGAATGAAAGTGATTTCCTGAAGTCCACTATAAGTTCTTATTAATGTTCTTATTAATGTAATCAAACATTGTACTGTCACCATCTACTGGTGTTTCAGAACCACAAACAGCTGTTTACTGTGTGATATGATACAAACTGGAACGTATTTCTACATGTTTGTTATTTTAAAGTCCTGCTCAGAGTCTCCTCTCTTTGTTTCCTTTAGTGTAAACCAGTCATGAAAACCATCAAACGCTCTGATGAAACTGATTCTGGTGACGAAACGAAGACCAAGAGTTAGAGACGTTCATTAGAGCCACTAACAGCTCATATTATTAGAAGCTACACAAATGATCCATAGACACAACATTAGACGTTCAGAGGAGACTTCATAGTGGAGCTGCTGCAAAGAAGAGAAAGAAAACTGATGGCAGGTTATATATCAGTCCACCTCCTTTTTCCAAATCCTGACAGCTGACAAAGAGAACCCAGTCAACAGAATGAAACAGATATTCTGCTTTTGTGTTTGTTTATTCTGGAGAATGAATCATGTGTTCATATCAGTCGTCTTCAATCTGTCTGACTATGGGTTTATAATCCCAGGATGCTTCCAGGTGATATTGACTCTGATATCAAGTCAACAGGACTGCCTTCTTTCACCTGTGCAATGTTGTCAAACTGAGGAACATCCTGTCTCAAAGTGATGCTGAAAGACTGGCTGATGCAGTAGTTTCTTCCAGAGTGCATCACTTTACGTTGTTAGCATCAGGTTGTCCAATTAGTTCTCTAAAAAGCCTTCAAATGCTGCAGCACGACCACTGAATTAATAAGAGACATCATCTTATCTTAGAGGCCTAATTGTACCAGATCAGGTCAGATGTTCGTGTCTACTTGTGGTTCCTAGGTTCTAAAGTAGAATGGGAGGACCGTCTCCTGAGGAACCAGCTCCAGGTTTATGTTCAGGAGAAGAGACTTTCTCTTTAGATAAAACCTTCATTTAGTTCTGCTGCAACAGATGTTTCACCACCATGGATGGATGGATGCAGGCTTTTATAAAAAGTAAAGTCCAGTTTGTGGCAGCAGTCGTTTTTGTCTTTTGTCTTAGCAGCAGGTGTGTGAGGACACCCGAGGACACACTCCGTCTGCTTTATAGATGTTTTGGAGCTCTTCTGTGTTTGCCTGGTGCCCTCATGGACTCCACTGATAAGAGCAAGGGCAGCCCCCTAATCTTTATGTGTGTCTCTGGATGTTATTCTGCTGCTTCCATTCAGTCTGACTGCCTCTAGTTATTTTTATCTGTCCCCTCTCACTGCTCCTCACTGACGTTCTTACATTTACATAGTTATCTGCAGCACCCTTTCATTGTGGGGGCATCTGCACTCATTTACTATGATCTAATTAGGAGCTCTTAAATGCCACAGCGATGCCAGGTGACCTTTCAGTTTTCTTTTCTTAACGTGGTCTATTAGTGGAGGGTTCATTAACACCTGCTGGGAGCTGATCTCAACACAGTCTGGAAGATCAACCACGCGTCAAGCATAAACATTTATTTGTGGTGGAAAGTTCATCTGGAGACTCTGTGCTCCAGCAAAGATCTGCCAGGACCAGTATCAGCGGTCAGAGATGTCATGTGATTAGTTTAAATGTCTCTGATTTGTTGGAGGACTATCCTGGTGATGAAGAGGGATTTTAGTTTTGTCTCTGGATCAGAATTATTCATTTATTAATTTGTGTACAATCAATGAGAGTCTCTTTTAACCACACATTTTATCTTTAAACTGAAATATGACTTCCCCTCTGTACGCTGGCAGCCTGACTGGACGAAGAGTCTCAGTAAATGAGTCTGTTGAACCATGTTTAGTTTTACTGTGTTATAGAAGGAGCAGTTTCCTCACGTCATAAAACTGTGGCGGAGCAATGAGCCGAGGCTTCCTGATGCTACTGATTCATGCTAAGTACCTGCGATCATTAAGAGCTGGGCGTCTTAAGGTGGACTGGCTGTAACGGTTTCAGGAGGTCGAGTCGGCGCCGTGATCGTAGGAGACGATTCCTGCTGCAGCTTGATCTGATTATGGAAATGAAAACAACTGAAGAAAGAGTTTAGTTGTGATGATGGTTGGGTTTGAGAATGTCTGCTGGATATGTGGGGTAGGTGCACCAATCAGCCACATCATTATAACCACTAACAATGTTAGTCAGTAACATTATGACCATCTAGTTACAGTTCAGTGTTCTGCTGGGAAACTTCTGGACCTGGCTTCATTCATTGGTGTGGATGTTACTTAGACATGTAGCACCCACCTAGACCAGACCAGGCACCCCCACCTAGACCAGACCAGGCACCCCCACCCCATAGCAATGACACTCCTTGATGGCAGCAGCCATCCCCAGCAGGATGCAGCCACAAAAACACTTTAGGAAGAAGAACAGCACAAGGTGTTGACCTGGACTCCACATTCACTAGATCCCAAACTGATCCACAGAGGCCCCTCCCCTCAAAGACCCCCCTCTGATGAGTCACCACCAGGGAGACCTGATCTGTGTTCATGGTAATTTAACGATGCAGGCTATAAAAGCCTGAGTTTACTCTGACACATCTCCCTCCTCCTGCCTCCTACACATCATCTCCTCAGACGTCTTCTCTTGTTTCTGTTGCAGTGATTTCAGTCACAGTAACGTTTATTAGCTCCGACATGAGCCGCTCACTTCCAGCCGCTGCTACAGTTTGAAGTACTCAAAGGAACTGAGCGTAGAAATCACACGAACACATCAGTGGAAAACTAACATGGAGGCTTCAGTAGATTTAAATGTAAGGAGGACCTGACCTTGTGAGTCCTTCTCTTCAGCTCTGCAGCAAAATAAAGGCCTCAAGCCACATGCTGGTTGAGTTGCATTGTGGGTAATGTAGGAGCCGGGCTTCGTGCTTTCTGGAGCTTTGGGTCTATGTCTACCAACATCAGCGATTAACCACAGGTGTGTTGGTGTCCATCTGTGTCTGGTTAAGGCCGTGTGAGCAGCGTTAGCGTCACTGTGTCATGCTGTCATGAATACACGTTATTAATTCTATCATGTATTTGTATTTTCTGTTGCTCTGTGTTCGTCTGTATCTAAACCATCAGGGAAACATTGAGTACATGTGCAGAGCTGACGGAGGCGGTGGTGGAGAGTTTGTAGCTCCACTGAAGCAGCAGGCAGTTACGTGATTGGTACACGGATTCCAATTACTGAGTGATCAGCAGGAGGAGTGAGTGTTTGTTTGTGCGTTTCTTTCTATCATTAGTTCCAGTGTAACATGTCTGCAGACTGCTGCAGCGCTGCACGCAGGAACCACTGCAGCATCGTGTTAGAAAACGATCCCGGCAGCAGCTACTGGGCTCCTCAGTGCAGTCCATGTCAGCTCATTCAGGTATTTGAGATTTACTTTAAATCTACCGTCCTCATTGGTTCCAGAGGTTTGTGGTGTCTCCTCCATCTTCTCATCTTTCATGTCCATTGATCTCATTTTCTTTCGAGTCTTTTATGAGACAGAAGCATCGATTCAAGGGTTTTATCAATTTATCTCAGGATTATAGATCATTCTCTGTCTCATTTTGACATGTTTCCAGAAATACAACACGGACTAAACACCTTTTAGACATCTGGAACTATCCAGCTCTAATACCTGAAGCTATTGGAGATTTTTGTTTTTGTTTCATTTGAGGCATGGTAGTAATCATTACTGACACCTCACAACAGTCTCTCCCAGTGTTTCACGGAGCATTTAGATGAGGAACAGCTTCTGGAGGAATGTCAGTGTACGATTAGAGAAGAGCAGCTTTTATTCCTGGATGAAGTGACAAACACAGTCGTGTGGTTTGACCTGTGAAATGATCAGGGACCCGTTTGACACTTTTCTAAATCAGTGTAAGAGGATAATGCTTTAGAAGCAGAGAGCTTTTTGTAGGAATGCTTTACACTGCCCGTCCTGTCACCATTAAGTGTTTCTATTTTCAACCTATTTGCTCCTCAGAAACGTCCCGGGTGAACTTTAGCAGTCCCACTTCATTATCTGTGACATCCTGAAGAACGTGTTGAGTCAGCGGGGGATGCAGGAGCAGCTAAATGTTCCCAGCATGAGTTCCTGGTTCCTCCAGCTCTCCCGTGGCCACATCAGCAGGTGGTCGCTTGTTGATTTCTAACACGTGAATCCAAACAGTGAAGGAAGTGAATCACCACTTCATCTGAGCTGCAACCAGGTCACGTTCAGTAGCAAGACACGAGGCGTTATCCAGGTCTCCATTGTGACCCTGATGGACACTCATGATGATCAGTGGACGAGTGTCTAGAGAGGACATGGAGACAGGACGAGAGACGTGTTTCAACTTGTGGAAGATAATTTAACCCTTATATCGTGATAGAAAGCTGCCCATGTCTTTTGTGTTAGCGGGTCAGAAATGATCGGTCTGTCAACCAGTATTTCACCTCATATGTAACTGCATTCATATCCATGTGATCATTGTATTAAATGTTATTTTTGGGCCAAATTGAGCTTTTATCTTAGAATAGAACAGTTATTCCATCTGATTAATACACCACCAAAAATAAATGACATGTGGAGTTTTTTTTACTTAATATTATTAACCATAGTGACATCTGTTGTGTGTACATATTTATGTTAGGATAGAGGTAAAAAAAATAAGTCTGTTTCACAAAACCAAACTTTATTCTGCTCAAAATTGCAATCTTGATGTCTTGAACACCACAGCACATCTGGTTGGCCCTTCTTCATCATCATACTCAACATCATCCTCATTCTCAGACACATCTTCCTCAATGTCACTTTGGTTTCTGTCTTCATCAGCTTGTGGAGTGGAGGATGAAATGTCATCATTTTTGTATTTGAAGATCGCTCTAATGCTCAAATCACATCTGAGAAAAGTTGTGTTGCCATGGGATGAGGTGCCCCAAGGGGGGACAGGTGTAGTGGAACGGGGAGGGGATGAGATGAGATGGGGGGATATGGTGGGGTGTGGTAGGGTGGGGTCTGGTAGGGCGGTGTGTGGTGGGGAGACTGTAAATTGAGCCAAACTTTTTAAATGATGCATGGATGCATGAAACTACTAATATTCTTGGCGGGTCATTCTTGACCCGTAACATCACAGATGTCGCATATTTTTATTTTAGAGGTTTTTAGAATTTACTAAAATGGTGAAAAACTATTTTGTTGTGTTAAGATAGATGTTCCTGAGGAGATGATGAATCCTTGTTCCAATGAAAACAAGGAAACTTTACTTTTTATATATTCTATAAATAACCTTATATCAACATAAGAGTTAAATAATGCAGGAAGTGAAAAGATGTGTTATTTTAAATGAAAGCAACCAATCATGTACATGCATATAAGCCAATGGGGCATCTGTGTGGTGGCCAACCAATCACATAACTGAAAGCGTGGCTTGACGTATTACCAAGAGGTTTAAGATAGCAACACAAGGCTAACAGTTAGCATGGCAACGAGAACTCTCCTCTGACAAGGTCAGACGATAGCTTGGTCACATGACTCCACTCCAATGATCCAGTTCTAGGTCTCACCACGAGCCTCGTCCTCTTACCGCTGATCACAAGAGCTGGAGAGCAACAAGAGACGGAGGTAAGGTGTCAATTTATGGACCAGCTGTTGGGACCATCTATGGAAGTGGTTGATCCTAACGTAGAGATGGAGACTCTGGAAGGACTCGATTCTTTCAATCACCTCCATCACCTCCATCACCTCTACTCACCTAGCTCTACCTGAGCTCTTCTAACAGCCAGAGCACATCAGGCTGGTATCAGTATGCTCGGAGCGTTCAAGCCGTGGCTGATGAATCAGAAGCAGCCGTCAGGGCTGATAATTAGCTCGTATCACCAATAAATCTGAGGCTGATTATGGCGATGACAGCGAGGTGCTCCGCTGCAGCGTTCCCTCCAGCAAAACATTTTCACTCATCTCCTGCTGATTGCCCCCAAAAATATTTTGCCCACCAAAGCATACTTTCCACCAACGCCACCCCCACCCACCAGCCACCCCTCGCCCGCCCACTGTGTTCTGACAAAAAGCAGAGCCACAGAGCAGCACCGACTCGCCTGGCTGCCGCTGGGGGCTGTTGGGGGAGGTGGGGGAGGTTCAGAGGGGTTAAACTCACAAGCTGCCATTGGAGCTACTTAAGTGCTGTCAAGGCACAAAATTGGACGAAGCACCAGGCTGAATAATTACAGAATAACAAGGGAGAAGGGGGTCTTTGTTTGGTCAGGGGAGAGAAATAATTGATTTAGGAGGGGAGGGGCAGCTGAGATTTTTCTCCACTTCTTCTTCTTCTACTTTTTTTTTATTATGCACCAGAGGACATGCAAGGTCTCCCACAGTGGCGCTCACCGTCCAAGGGAACTTCCAACTGACTGGGACGAAGAGCTGGGGAAAAAAAATGTAATTAATTGGATCAGATTAAAATTAATGAAGTAATTAAGGAGCTGCCTGGCCTAGTTCTCCCAGCGTAGAACGGTGGAAGGTGGCAGAGGAAACAGAGCGACGCTAGAAGAGCAGAATGAGAGGAACCTTAAAAATAAACAGCTCCAGGAAGACGGAGAGGCCATCTGTGGGATTCCACTTTTCACTTTATTAGCTGCATCTGTGGCGGTAAGTGCTCGTTGCTGCAGCATCTCTGCACTTTTCTAAATGGTGCCTTTTCTTCGTCTCTTCAGCCAGATTGACCTCACCAACTACGCCGACTCTGTCTCTGTTAATTCACCACAAGCTGCCACGTCTGCAGGATGGAAGAAGAGCAGCACAAGATTTATTTTTCTTCTTGAACATCAAGCCAACGGTAGCCAGGGTTGTACATGCGACGAGCCTTAGAGGAGATGTGGATGTTGTAGCAGAGGCAGCAGTGCTAATAGCTAATTAGCAGTAAAACAGCAGAGTAGAGCTGAACCTGATGGAAGTGTCCTCATTGTTGGAGGTTTGGTCGTTAAGCAAAGTACTGACCTAATGATGGCACCAGAGGAAAATGTGTTAAACACAGTCTAGACCATCAGGGATGTTTCTCTGGAGCTGAGGATGCAACACAATCTCCGGTCTGCACCAGCGTCTGTTGTCAAATCAACAGTTTTAGCTAAATACAAAATAAATGTATTCAAAAGGATTCCAGAAGTAAATCTTCACAAGTTTAAATGCAACGTTCACAGAATCAGAATTTCAGCATTTGATTTCAAATGACTGATGTTAATTTATGGTCTGTCGCTCTTTGTTGCCTTGTTTCACATGTTACTGAGAGACCACTGTGCTCTCTGCTCTCTGCTTCCATTTACATATCTGCAGTGATTGATGCTCACACACAGACAGAGTATAAATGTATTAACGTTTCAGTTTTATCCAAACACTTCATTTTGTTCCACTTTGTGTTGACTGTGCAGCCTCAGCGGTCAGTACAGGACGTCCTGGTGGTGGTCGCTGCATACTGATGAGTCCTGCTCCTGACAGACTCAACCTTTTATGTAAACATCACCAAGCAGGCAGGAAGCTGTGGTCGTCCGTAGTACACGTCCACCTGTGTGTTAGGACCGGGACAGAAATAAAGTCTCGTAAATACCAGCGCCGTGTTTTGGCATCCAGCATGGACCCGTGTGACTCAAGGACGGCTTAAAGCCCCGTTAGGTCAAGGTTAGAGGACGGCGTCATCCGTCAGCTGATTTATGAACACACGGGCTTTTAGCTACCGCAGGGTCAGCGGGTCAAAGCATCATTTAACATGAACCCTGGGTTTCTATGGGGATGAACGTCCAGCTGGCTCAGTGCTTCATGGGTATAGACCATTTAAATGATGCAAAATAAACTCAACTCTAAACTCTCTTCAGGTTAATTCTCAAGTGGTAAAGAGTCCATCATCAGAATCATGGGTCCACAGCCGTCCCACTGCTTTGTTGGCGTCATCATGACAACCACCTCGACTGGTCTTCACTGGTCCAATGTTTGCGCATCCTGGGAGCAGAGGAAGAAACAGAGACACTGACGTTTGTGTGCTGACTCATTATTCTGTGTGACGGCAACCAGGGTCGGAGAGATGAAAATAGAACGAGAGAGAGAGAGGAGCAGAACCGGACTGACGTGGCTGTGCTGGGTCCACGACCAAACGTTCTCCTGATGCTGATTAAAAGGTGAACACAGTTACAGGGTATTGTTACGTGTCAAACAGCTTCAGTGTATTTTCTTTGCTTCTCTTCCCCTCCCCCAGCTCATTCCACAACTGATTCCACCTGGGAAGCCTGATGGAGGCTGCTGATTGGTCGGTTGGGCCCTAGATCATCCAATTAAAACCCAGGGCCTACATTAAAAGGGATCCAGCTTCAGGATCCAGTCTCTCTGTCTTTGTTGCTTTGATTTCTGTTTCCTTTCTTGTTTAGTGTCTGGACATGTGAACCTTTAACTGCTATTTATGTTATGCTATAGTGGAAGGGACTTTAGTAGAGACTGGTTTACCCTGTAGGCCTCAACATGTAGGCGACCGAATGTTTGGTTGGTGCCACATGTGTAGTTTTGTTTCCACCTTTTACAAGATGAGATAGTTAGACCTTTGTCTACACATGGAAGCTTCCAGGGTTAAAATCCATCCCAGCAGGTCTTGGTTCAGAAACAGCAGTAGAGATCTATTAGAGACAGGAGCTGTAAATATTCACCCCAAATGATGGAGATGTTAGAGCTTATAAACATGAGCAGACATGAGACTGGATCTGAAGAGCTGGCTGGAGACACGTTTTAATGGCAGGTGTGAACGTGGGTATTTAAAGCTGGACGCTTAAGATATGTTTATTAATCCACGTATGGGAGATTTCCTTGTCACAGTAGCATGGAAAAAAAAAACGTTACCAAAAAAAACACAAGATATATACAAAAAAATATACAAGAAATCCAATACTTACCATCCAAAAATATAGAGAAAAAGAACTAGAAATATAGACCTTCTATGTATACAGTGTGGTGGTGGAGTACACTTTACAAATAGTTGCTTAAACTTTGAAGAAGAAATAACTGAGTTGGAGACGTAGTGGTTTGTGCAAAAAGCAGATTCATTTGTGGTAATATTGCCCAGGTGGGACGTGAAGGTGAGGTGTGAAACTCACCTATATAAGTTATCACATCTGTGACTGAGGCTTAAATGTCAGAATTAAACGATTGATCAGTCAGCGCTAAAAAAAAAACTACAGAAAAGCTGACAAATGTAGTTTTCATTTTCTTATTTTATTCCTCAATGAAGGCATCTCATTTATATGAAAATGAGTTAAAGAACGGTTTTCCTCTGACACCGTTGACCCTTATCTTGACATTAAAGACTAATAATAGTTAACTAAAGCCACACAGCTGGATCATCCGTTACACAACGACTCAGATTAAATCCATCATTTTATTCTATACTTCTTACATTTCTTAGATATTTTAGAAACAAAGCTGAAAGTTTCTTGAAGACGTTTCATCCAAGCTTTCTGTTCCAAACATCTGGTGAAGAGTTCATCATTGTTTATCAGAAACTCACACGACCAGAACATAAAGGAATAAAAACCTTGTGTGTGCAGGAGAATCTCAATTAATAGAAAAGGAACGACTGCCAGCGCAGGAAGAGCAAAATTGGGAATTAGTGGCTCTCAGTAGAGGAGTGGAAGCAAATCAGATTTTATGACCCCACGCATATTAGAGCGGAGAAGATTAAGCTGAGAGGGCAGCGACGGAGAGACGCTGGCTGTGAGATGAATGCTCAAGAAGCTGCAGTTTGTTTTATTGTTGTAATTTCCTTTTCCTCGTGAGGTATCAGGGGACGCTCTTAATAACCTTTATTTATCTGGGGATGGCTTTTGCTGAGGCTTATTTCCTAGCCCTCCCTTTCCATCCTATTTTAAATTCATTTAGTTATTTATGGTTTACATAAACATTATAGGAAACACTGCAAACATACTATATGTGCAGGTGCTGCCAGGTACGACCTCATCTCTGCAGCTGCTGGGACAAAACAAGCTGATTTCTAATTTGTAGTTTAGTTACACCAAAATAAAAACTGTAAATGAAATAAATGTGTATAGAAACCATGTCTGTTTGATGTAAACAGGATATTTGATGGATATTAGTTTAGTCTTTGGTGACTTACAGGTATTTATTTTGTTTAAGGGTATAAATACAATCTAACATCAATATTCAGAGATGTGTAAACGTCTTTGTTATAATCTTAGCTAATGTTTAATCATCTGAAATAGATAGCTGTTGAACTGATTTAAATGTAAGTGATGAGATGCTAAGCTAGTCAGATGTTAGCTTGATCATCAGCTGATACATCAAATCACAAGGCTGAAGTGATCAGAAGCAACAGCTGCATAGAGGCTGGAGTCGTCTGCATAACAACGAAATTAAGTCTGACTGATCTGGTCTCTAGAGTCCAGGTGTGAACACTGATCTGGTCTCTAGAGTCCAGGTGTGAACACTGATCTGGTCTCTAGAGTCCAGGTTAAACAGGTCCAGGTGTGAACACTGATCTGGTCTCTAGAGTCCAGGTGTGAACACTGATCTGGTCTCTAGAGTCCAGGTTAAACAGGTCCAGGTGTGAACACTGATCTACTGACCACATGATGGCGCTGCTGCTCATTTACAGACACACACACTGAGATCACATCTACAGAGCTGGCTGGGGACGCATGTGGAGACACTTAGAGATGGACAGGTATGATCAGGTGTTGATGTGAGGACTGAAACAGGCCTGAGACTGTTACCAGGTAACATGCTGCTAGATAATCAATAACTGACTACTGTAGATTTGATTGTGGTTTCATTTACAGCTTCTACCAGAGCTGATTCAGTCGCGTGCATCACTCATAAAACCGACTGGACCGGTTCAAACGTTTGGCCTTGAGCTGAATTAGTCACCTGACATCATATAACACTTAGCACGCTGCCATATTAAGATTCAGCCCCAATAAAGTAGATTATTTATGGCTCAGGACCAGCTTGGCTTCTGAGAACAGTTTACGTGACTAAGCTGAAATATCTGAAAATTGATGGCTGGGAAGCGACAGTTCATTGAACCCACGTCCTTTAACCGTCCACCCGGCTGCACGAGAAGACCTCATCCATAATATACTGTCCAGAGGCAATAAAGACATCGCGACTCTCCAGCAGCGTCTGGTCGGGGCTATCTTTAATTCCTGCAGCCGCTGCCTCAGGCTGCCACCATGTTTCAGAAGGACAGGCCTGAGAGCGAGTGTCAAGGCACGGTGGTAAAACAGAGAGTTGTGTGTTTGTAGCACAGCAAGACGAGCATATGTTAGCGGACTGAACGTACCCACAGAGACGTCCACCGCTCAGACAGTCTGTCTCCAGAGAGAGAAGGCTTTACTCTTCAGCTGCAGCGCTGCAACTCTTCCTCTAACGCACAAACACACAAACTCACCATGTGTCCTTTAGTGTGGACAAGTCACCCGCCTGCAAATCTGTTCTGGTCTGTTCCTGTCAAACATCATCGGCCTCTGTCCAACTTGTGTTCCAGTTCAAAGTCAAAATACCTGAATGTGTCCTCGCCCTGTCCGTCCTATCCTGGACACATCTGGAGGTAACCTGTGTGGGCTTATAGCCAGGTATCCCAGAATGCCTTTTGTGGACGTCATCAAGTACGTTCCTGTTCCTGAATGACTGTCCCACGTCCTCCAAAGTCCAAACTGCAGAGTACATACGTTTAGAGTTCACGTATTTGGGTTTGACAAACGCCCAACGTCCAGCCAAGACCTGCCAAGCCAATCAGATCATGTGGGCGGGGTTTAGCGTCTGATCTTGTTTTGATAATTTATCTTTAATTCTTCCATCCGTCCTCCCCCTTTGGACCAGGATTATCACAGTCTACCAGCTCAGTGATCCTCCAGCTCTGCTACTTCCTGTAACCTGCCTCGTCCATCCGCCTGCTTTCACACTTTCCTCACTCAGCCTCTGCCTTTTCAGGAGGGTCATAAAAAAGTGCAAAGTCCTGCTTTTTTAGCCGAGTTACGGTTCGGAAGATATACAGGAACTTTACACCAGGGCATATTTCTACATTTTCTGCTGAATTCAGAGTAAACTGTATATTTCTGGTTTTGTCAGGTTTTTTTTCAAGGTCATGAAGAAAAATCATCCACGGTGCTTAAATTATAAGAAAGAGGTAACGTTAGGTTAGCACAGCAAAACCCAGAGTCTTTGTCATTTTTGTCTATGTTTGAATTAAACTGATGTAAATGTAGTAAAACGCTAAATGTTCCCTCATAGCACTAAATGAATGGTTTCATTCCAGACATCAAACATCTGGATGTGTGTGAAGGACAGAGAACAAGAGCCAGAGCTTCTTCACAATCATCCACTTCCTTCATGTTGCTGGTTCCTTCTGTCTTTAAATGGTCGTCGTTGAAGAGGTTGATGGAACGTGGCCACAGCTCACGGCCACGGCGCCGCAGCAGTTTCTAAAATAGAGGAACCTCTAACGAGTAACGAGTCCTCATGATGTCCACACAGTCTGCTCTGTCCAGTGACCAATCACAGAGAGAGCAAGAGCAGTGCATGCTGGGTAGGAGGCCGACCACGGCTGGAAGCCAAAATGATGATTGTTGACTCTGAGAAACACTCAAATGCAGTGGACACCACGTCCACGACCACGACCACGTCCACGTCCACGTCCACGTCCATGTCCATGTCCATGTCCACGGCTCTGAGTTTAAAGGTCTGAATGTGAACACCTGGAAGGAGACCGGAGACAAGACAGGACAGCAGGACAACATGTCTCCATCCTGGTCAATGACTAGGACCAGGGATGAACTGTTACCATGGAGACGGTCAGATTCATGAGTTTACATCAGAACAGATTTACTGAGGAAGAGGAGAAAGACATCTACTGGAAACGTCTCCATGTCCTCCTCCATGTCCTCCTCTATCTCCTCCTCCGTCTCCATGTCCTCCTCTATCTCCTCCTCCGTCTCCATGTCCTCCTCCGTTTCCATGTCCTTCTCCGTCTCCATGTCCTTCTCCAGTTCTGAATGTGTAGTCTTAGAAGACGACCAAGATGTCTCCACGTCTCCATGGTCTCTGTCCACATGGACTCCATCTTGGTTCATCTTGTTTTTTTACCTCCAGACATTCAAATCATAATCATGCATCTGATTAGTATAAATGTCTCTGATTGGTCGGAGGACTATCCAGGTGATGCAGAGGGATTGTTATATTTTCTGTGGATCAGAATCAAATCCAGATGTTTCCAGACTCTGACTGATTAGATCTGAGTCGACATTTGTCAGGTTAGTGTCTGACAGCAGCAGGTCAGATGAAACTTTTCAGGCCACAGTTCAAATGTAGTTTATTTTCTGTTTCTTTAAACATTTCAGCTCCACGTTAACTCATCCTAAAGAACCACAAACTCACGTAGACCATTCCAGACTGACCTTTAGTTCTGTGCTGTCCTTAACGAGTCATTCGTTAGACGCTGAGATAGCTCCTCCTCCTCCGTCTGAGTAAAGTCACTAGATTGTTAGAGACGTACGTGCACTAGCATGAAGCGGCGAGCGTGCACGGCTGCAAACACAGAGTCCACAGAGGAAATGGATGCACTGTGGACCACTTCCCACTGTGATTATTAATTATATTCTGCTTCCCTCGTCGTGTGTGTGTTCTACATCCATGCTCCACAGCTCCTTCTCTCTCCTCCCTGATTACTTTTCTCCATTTTCACTCCTTCCCTCGCTCAGCATCGTCTCTCTCTCTCTGTCTCTGTCTCCCTCCATCTCTCTGGATGTAATGACCCAACTTCTCCGTACTCTGCAGGGAACGAACAGCATCGATAATTAAGGATGTAAATGAGGGAGAAAAAAAGAAAAGACATTAAGTGTTAAAATGGAGGAGAGAGAGAGAGAGAGAGGATGAAGATACATGAAGTGGAGGAGAGGCAGAGCGGTGAGCAGCACTTTACCCAGACTGAGAATAATCCTGAGAGGCTGTAGATGGAACGACTCTGTTATTTCTGACACACAGTTTATGTGGAATGATCATCTGTTCTTCTATGAAACGTTCTGAGGCTGCTGAGAAGGAAAAGGTTTTCTTTACAAAACAGATTTGTGGTTCTTTAACATGTTTCATTTGACACGTTCTCATGTCCTGGGCCAACTGTCTTTCTCCGTATAATATTGTATCTCCTGAAATATTTTTGTTGGACTTTATGAAAATGAAAATAGAAATAAACATTTGATCTCAAAAACAGAAGTACTGTATGGCTATTAAGCCCCGCCCCCATGGTCTGATTGGTCCAGCAAAGATCAGCTGGGTTGATGAATTGATGCATGAAGTGGCAGCCTGTTATCGCGGCTCCGTCTTCGTCCTGTGTTTTTTCGTTGAGCTTCTTTCATGAAAATCCTACTTCTCATTCTCTCAACCTCTCCCCTCAGTACCTCACTAACCTGCTCCACATAAACATTCCTACCCGCACTCTTAGGTCATCTTCATCACAGCAACTCACCATCTCACCTGCTCTGTGACGACCATGGGGTTTAGAGCCTTCTCTCATTCAGCCCCCTGCCTCTGGAACACCCTCCCTGAACACTTAAAACATTCAGACTCAGTCACCAGCTTCAAATCTCAGCTCAAAACTTATTTATTCAGACAGGCCTACTCCATTCCATAGTCTCACTTCTACCTCCCATTCTATCTGTAATTTATATGTAACTATATGTTCTATATTATGCTTTGTGTACTTTCATTGTGTTTATTTTGTGTATTTGAACAGTTTTGTACGGTGACCTTGAGTGTCGTGAAAGGCGCCTTTAAATAAAATGTATTATTATTATTATGCACAGTGTTTGTGTATATAAATAAATAATTGCTAATAACTGACACAGAAGAACGTATCAGATTGACTCTGGTGTTGCTGCACATCTGAACTCTGACACATTATCACTTCCTAATCATAAGAGCTGCCTCTGTTGTCTGCGTCCTTGAAGAATAAAAGCTTTGTGCAGTGGACAGAACAACACATCACCTGCTGAGCAGACAGACGGAGCTCAACCATCATTTGGTTTTGCTTTCTTTAGTTCAGTCAGCAGAGGACAGCTGCTGAGACGCGTTTTGTGATTGATCATGATTGGCTGTCACTTCTGAGATCTGGAGGTGACCCACGGCGTCGGATGAGACCAGACGTTCTGAGGAGGGAGTCCAGTGGTTGTGATGTCAAACCCTGAGGAACCCAAACCCTCACCAGGCCTGGAAGTGAATCCCTCCATGGTCTCCTTATAGGGAGACATATGTCCTGGTCAGTACCTGGACCAGGATCCTCAGCAGCTCCACTGGAGTCCTGTTTAATTCAGATTCACCAGATTGTTGGACAGACATTAGAGGACAGTTGTGTCCTCCAGCTTCTACTGGATGAAAGTCAAACCCATTCAGAGTCTGTTGTACCTGTAGATTGAACAGAAACCTGACGTGTGTTCACATCTTGGACACTTTCTTTCCTGCTCACTGCTTCAGTCTCAATAAAAGTTAAAGCTCTAATCAAAGGGGATTCAGTGGGACTTCTATTAACTCCAGCCTTCGTCCAACTGTCTGTTAAAACTCACGTAAGGGTCAGAAATAAAACCACCCAAATCAATCCATACGGCCTCATTCATTTTGTCGCCTGTGCTACTTACCTTGTTTTATAGTAATCAGAAGCCCGTTTAGCTTCATCACAGAGAATGATCCCTCCCCAGACAACAACCATTCAGACCAAGCACCAGGTCCATCCAGCTGTCAGCGCTCACTGGCTATTAAAGCCGAGGCTACGCTGAGGGCTGCAGGCTGCAGCCTTTAAAGAGCAATATTGGCTTCAGCCGCATCCACTGCTGCTGATTTCTGGAGAGATTAAAGCCGAGATGTTGAGTCTGTTCCAGGGGGACGAGGCAGAGAGAGAAAGCAAGGGCCAATAAATAGTCTGCTTTGTTCTCTGAAGAATGAAGAAAGGTTGCTGTTTTTGTTTTTTTGATGAACAGACAATGATGCTCCCTGTGGCCTCGTCTGGCAGCCCAAGAAATGTACTGTACATGTCTGTAAATGTCTGTAAATGTCTGCTGTGACAGTTTAAGAATGATCACCTGAATAGATGATGTCTGTTCACCACTGCCTGAAGATATGATTAAGTTTATTCACTTCTTTTTTTTTTTTTGCAAATTTTTTTTAAAAATGTCTAAAATTTAAGAATTATGTTAAAATGTTTTAATATTTGTATTATGCATGAAAAGTAAATGCATACAGTGTGTGAATACATTAATTGGATTAATATCCTGAGAATCTGGAGCTTTGGGCCAAGATAGCAACTAAACAACTGATAATTAATTCATTATCTCTTTGGAGAAAAGTGAATATGTAAAGTAAATGAGCAATAGCGATTCTTTTCTCACTATCTTCTGTCTTGCGTTGCTTTTTGATGAATATTTCTGCAGGGATGATGATTCTGATATGAATTTATTGTCTTTTAAGAGATGTTGGACTGTTGCTGAGCTGTTTTATGTCTGTGCACTAATCTGTGATGTTGACCCTGCAGCAGTCGGGCGCTGGAATTAAAAATGGAAACGGTGTAAAACACACTGAACGAATCTGAGTGAATTCCAGTTTCAGGGGTCAGCACTCGTCCCCTCTCATCTCTCATTTCACTCTGTATTCGTTGTCTGTATTTAGCATTTGAAGAGGAAACAATGGCCCTTCATGTGACGTGCTTTGCTAATGTTGACTTTTAATATGTATGAAGCCCTGTTAGCATGAATTACAATTAGCCCCTCTCTGTTCCTTTCAAACCACTCACTTCCTCTCTCCTTTTCTTCTTTACTCCCATCTATTCTGCTTGTGTCCGTCAATCCACTCTCTTCTCAACTCGTTTCCTCCTCAAACTGCCCTCACTGAGGTCAGTAGGTGGTTTGTGAATGAAGTGCATGCAGTGAACAGTCAAGCCGAGTGGCCTGACTTGTGCACGCTAACTGTATTCCTGCACGGCGTCTGTCCTGAAGAGCTGACGCTGGGTTTGAGAGAGGCCTCTGAGGAGTGCTTGTCTTCAACGAGAGGAGAGGAGGAAAATGAAGTAGTGACAAGAGAGTGGAGGCAGAGATGGCAAACAAAAGATGGAGGAAGAGAAAAGGAATAAGTGTAGAAACATGTGAGTGGAGAGAGAGACAAAGAACACGAAGAAGAGAATGAATGGAGGGATGGAAGCAGCAGCTTAGAGATTAGCACGACTATTAACTGCTGTGTGACTGCGGTGCTCATTAAAGTCCACTGCAGAGATGTCTCCCTGCTCACCTCATACTGCTGCTGCTGCTGCATCTGTTTGTGTAGATGTGTGTTACACTTCCTCATCTTATACATCCGTGAACAGAGTCGCTTAAAAGTATTTGCAACGGTCAGAATTTTCTGCATTTCTTAATAAAAAGCAAATGATCAAAACATCAACAGATTACAGAAAGTAGAGACAGAGAAGTCCTGTCATGTTTGGAGATGAACCATCAGAACCTCATCCCACCATCAAACATGGGGGTGAAGCTAATGTCCTGGTTTGGGCCTGTTCTGCTGCATCTGGACCAGGACGCCTTGTCCTCATTGATGGACCAATGAACTCTAAAAGAAAATGTCAGGACATCTGTCCATGAGCTGAATGTGAAGAGAAACTGGGTCATGCAGCAAGACAAGGAGAACCAAGAACACAAGTGTGTGACATCTCGTCATTTATATTAGGTCATGTCTCGCTGTTTTTCCTTGTGTCCAGTCTTCCTGTTTTATTGTGAAATCTTACCTCCACTCTCATTTCAGACCACTTCACTTCCTGCCTGTGTTCCCGCCAGTTGTGATTGTCTGCCCCGCCTTCATTGGTGTCACCTGTGCCTCATTAGGTCTTGTATTTAGAGTGTGTTAGTCTCTTCCTCTGTGCCAGTTCGTTTGCGCTTCAGTGCTACGTTCCAGCTTCCCTCGTGGTTTTGGTATTTTGGTCTTCTTGGTTTTTTGGACTTCTGCCTGTTATTGTCTTCTGCCCTTGCCTTATCCCTCGGACCTGGTTGCCTTTCTTTGGACTGTCTTTTCGTGTACCGGACTACTTTTCTGGCAATAAACTTTGTTTGAAGTCGTGCATTTGAGTCCTGAGTTTGTGGAGCCCCAGGCCTAACAGTACGAACTGGCCAGCTATGGATTCAGCCGACTCAAAAAGTTTACATTCGTCAATTCGAGCCCAGGAGGAACGGATTTCTCGGCAGGAGCATGAGCTTTCAGCTGTCTGCAGGGGAGTGAGGGAGCTCTCTCAGGTCCAGGAAGGGTTTCGGGCCTCCATTGGTAATCAAGTGAACCAACTGAGTAATCAGTTTCAACAACTAATGAGTCGTCTTGATTTCCTTGTGTCCTCTTCCCCGACAACCATGACGGCTCCTGTCACCGCTCCTACTCATACTCCTGCTCCGGCTTCTGCTCCAGTTCTTCACCTCGCCAAGCCTGAGCGTTTTTCTGGAGATTCCGGGAACTGTCGGGCATTCCTGGTCCAGTGTGGACTTCATTTTGAACTACAGGCACCAGCTTTTCCGACTGAGCGTTCCAAGGTGGCATTCATCATAACCCATCTCTCCGGCAGAGCTGAGGCCTGGGCAACTGCTGAGTGGGCTCGTGACTCTCCGGTTTGTCGATCCGTCGAACTGTTCTCTCGTATTCTGAGCAAGATGTTTGACCACACTACCCCTGGCCGTGAGGCGGCACGTAAGCTGGTGGGCCTGCAACAAGGCAAGCGGCGTGTTCTTGATTATGCCATAGAGTTCCGTACCTTGGCAACTGACAGTGACTGGGGCGCTTCTGCTCAACTTGACAATTTTCTCCATGGTCTGGCTGATCCGATAAAGGACCAGATGGTTCCCTTAGAGATTCCTTCTGATTTGGATGCTGCCATCACTCTGGCAATTCGGATTGACACTCGTCTTATGGAGAGAGAGAAGGACAAGATCAGATCTGCTGTTCCTCCATCCGCCCGGAGGGAGCAGTCTCTGGGAAATCGGACTCCGTGGCAGGCTCCTCCGACTGCTTCACCTGCAGCCACCTCGTCTGCACCCCATGTGGCTCCTGAGGAGTCCATGCAACTGGGAAGAGCCAGACTTACACCAGAAGAGAGACGCCGTCGTCTACGAGAGGGCCGATGCATCTATTGCTCACAGCTGGGTCATTTTCTGTCCTCTTGTCCAGTAAAAGACAAGGCTCACCAATGAGGAAGAGGGCATTGGTGAGCCGAACCACGTCCTCTAACTATGCCTCTCGCCCCCTCACTCAAGCTCTGCTCATCTCCCCTTCTCAGACTATTTCGCATCCTTTGTTGGTGGATTCTGGGGCTGATGAGAGTTTTATGGATTGGGAATTAGCCAAGAAGCTGGGCCTTGACACCCTTCCTCTGCCTGAAACGCTGGAGGCTAACGCGTTGGATGGACGATTGCTGTGCAAGGTCACTCATCGCACTCAACCAGTTCAGCTCACCATGGCAGGTAATCACACCGAGCTCCTGAGTTTCCATCTTTTTGACTCTTCTTTGCATCCTCTCATTCTGGGGTTACCATGGCTTACTAAACACAACCCTCACATTAACTGGGCCACCGGAGAGATTATGGGCTGGTGTGAGGGATGTTTGATAACCTGCTGTGCAACTACTTCTCCCCTGAAGTCCTCTCAGGTCTCCTCATCAGTTACTTCCGAGGTCTCTGAGTCCAAATCATTTCCCAAGTCTCGCCCCTCACCAACAACTTCGGATGACGAGTTTCCAGACCTGTCCAGGGTTCCCTCCTGCTATCTCGACCTCAAGGAGGTCTTCAACAAGGCTCGGGCTACTTCTCTACCTCCACACCGGTCCTATGATTGCTGTATTGATCTTCTGCCTGGTACGTTCCCCCCTAGAGGCCGGCTTTATTCACTATCAGCCCCTGAAAGAGAGGCCATGCAGAAGTACATTGACTCTTCCCTTGCTGCCGGCATCATCCGACCATCATCCTCTCCAGCTGGAGCTGGGTTTTTCTTCGTGGATAAGAAGGATAAGACCCTTCGGCCCTGCATAGATTATAGAGGGCTGAACAACATCACCATCAAGAACAGGTA
Organism: Planiliza haematocheilus; assembly: GCA_005024645.1. Taxonomy (NCBI): domain Eukaryota; kingdom Metazoa; phylum Chordata; class Actinopteri; order Mugiliformes; family Mugilidae; genus Planiliza; species Planiliza haematocheilus. The sequence continues at coordinate 23,895 of SRSE01001380.1, forward strand.
CCCGCTCCCACTAATATCTTCCGCCTTTGAACTGTTAAAAGACGCTAAGATCTTCACCAAGCTTGATCTTAGAAATGCATATCACTTAGTGAGGATTAGGGAGGGGGATGAGTGGAAGACGGCATTTAACACTCCCAGTGGTCACTATGAATATTTGGTCATGCCTTTCGGTCTCACAAATGCTCCAGCTGTCTTTCAGGCCTTGGTCAATGATGTCCTTCGTGATATGTTGAACCAGTTTGTCTTTGTGTACCTGGACGACATCCTTATCTTCTCTCCGGATGAAGGCTCCCATGTCCAGCATGTTCGTCAAGTTCTGCAGCGCCTTCTCGATCACAAGCTCTTCGTCAAGGTGGAGAAATGTGAATTTCATGTCTCCACAGTCTCGTTCCTGGGCTTCGTTGTCTCTGCCAACACTATTCAGATGGACCCTGCCAAGGTTAGTGCTGTTGCTGAGTGGCCCACACCCACCAGTCGCAAGCTGGTGCAACGCTTTTTGGGATTTGCTAATTTCTACAGACGGTTCATCCGTAACTTTAGTTCAGTGGCCGCCCCTCTGCATGCGTTAACCTCCCCCAATGTCAAGTTCCAGTGGACACCTCAGGCGGATCAGGCTTTTTGTAAGCTTCGTAAGAGTTTTACTACAGCCCCCATCCTCTCTCTCCCGGACCCACACCTGCAGTTTGTTGTTGAGGTGGATGCTTCTGAGTTGGGCATTGGGGCTATTCTTTCTCAGCGCTCCCCACTGGATAACAAGCTCCATCCATGTGCTTTCCTCTCTAAGAAGCTTTCCACTGCGGAAAGAAACTATGATGTGGGCAACAGAGAGTTACTGGCTATTAAGATGGCATTGGAAGAGTGGCGTCATTGGTTGGAGGGAGCGGAGCATCAATTCCTGGTGTGGACCGACCACAAGAACCTGGAGTATATCCGGACCGCCAAGCGACTCAATGCCAGACAAGCCAGGTGGGCACTGTTTTTCAGTCGCTTTAATTTCACTCTTTCCTATCGGCCAGGCTCCAAGAACACCAAACCAGATGCACTTTCTCGTTTGTTTGACCCCAACTCTTCTAAGTCTCCTTCTAGCATTCTGCCTCCTTCCTGTGTGGTGGGGGCTGTTACATGGGCGGTCGAAAGGAGGGTCAGAGAGGCTAATGCTGATATCCAGAAGCCAGATGGGTGTCCCCCAAATAGGCTCTTTGTTCCTGTTTCTCTTCGCTCTCAGGTCATCCATTGGGCCCACACCTCCCGGTTCTCCTGTCATCCTGGGGTTCGTCGGACCATTTTCGTCATAAAACAGCGCTTCTGGTGGCCATCGATGGAGAAGGAGGTGGGGGAATATGTGGCAGCTTGCCCTGTGTGTGCCCGATGCAAGTCTTCCCGTCGTTCTCCATCAGGTCTCCTTCACCCTCTCCCGGTACCCCCATCGCCCTTGGTCTGACATATCCTTGGACTTTGTCACTGGTTTACCTCCCTCTGAAGGGAACACCACTATTCTCACAGTCGTTGATCGTTTCTCTAAAATGGTTCATTTCATTCCCCTACCCAAGTTGCCCTCAGCCAAGAAAATGGCAGAGATTATGCTGTCTCATGTGTTTCGCCTGCATGGTTTCCCCAGGGATGTGGTGTCCGATCGAGGTCCCCAATTTGTGTCCCGCTTTTGGAGGGCATTTTGTTCTCTACTTGGAGCCACTGTCAGTCTCTCTTCTGGGTATCATCCCCAATCCAACGGTCAGACTGAGCGACTCAACCAAGAGTTGGAGACTGGTCTTCGCTGCCTCGTTTCCCAGAATCCTGCCACTTGGAGCAAACACCTCATTTGGATTGAGTATGCACACAACACTTTACCTTGTTCATCCTCTGGTCTCTCTCCGTTCCAGTGTGCCTATGGTTACCAGCCACCATTGTTCCCTGAGTTGGAGACAGAGGTTAGTGTTCCCTCAGCCCATGCCCTTATCCGCCGTTGCCATCGGGTGTGGAGGGCAGCCCGTCAGATGCTGCTACGTAGTGCAGCACGGTCTAAGAGGATGGCAGACCGCCGGCGGATTGCAGCTCCCTCCTACAGGCCTGGTCAGAAGGTATGGTTGTCTACTCAGAACCTTCCATTGCATGTTGAGTCCCGCAAGCTGGCTCCTCGGTTTGTGGGTCCGTTCCCTGTTTCTAAGGTGATTAATCCTGTGGCCGTCCGCCTTCAACTGCCCCGCACCATGAAGGTCCATCCCACCTTCCATGTAGCCCGCCTCAAGCCTGCTAAGGAGAGTTCCTTGGTCCCTGCCACCAGACCCCCACCACCCCCCCGTATCATCGATGGAGGGCCTGTATATTCTGTCAAAAGGCTTCTGGCGGTTCGTCGTCGGGGTCGTGGATATCAGTACCTGGTCGACTGGAAGGGATATGGACCTGAGGAGAGGTCATGGGTTTCCGCCAGTAACATCATGGACCCTGACCTCATTCGAGACTTTCAACGTCGTCACTCTGATCAGCCTGGGACGTCTGGTGCCGTCCCTAGAGGGGGGGGTACTGTGACATCTCGTCATTTATATTAGGTCATGTCTCGCTGTTTTTCCTTGTGTCCAGTCTTCCTGTTTTATTGTGAAATCTTACCTCCACTCTCATTTCAGACCACTTCACTTCCTGCCTGTGTTCCCGCCAGTTGTGATTGTCTGCCCCGCCTTCATTGGTGTCACCTGTGCCTCATTAGGTCTTGTATTTAGAGTGTGTTAGTCTCTTCCTCTGTGCCAGTTCGTTTGCGCTTCAGTGCTACGTTCCAGCTTCCCTCGTGGTTTTGGTATTTTGGTCTTCTTGGTTTTTTGGACTTCTGCCTGTTATTGTCTTCTGCCCTTGCCTTATCCCTCGGACCTGGTTGCCTTTCTTTGGACTGTCTTTTCGTGTACCGGACTACTTTTCTGGCAATAAACTTTGTTTGAAGTCGTGCATTTGAGTCCTGAGTTTGTGGAGCCCCAGGCCTAACAAAGTGGTTCTACAAGAGAACGGTTAAAGAAGAACCAGATGAATGTTTAGGAACGGCCAAGTCAAAGTCCTGACCTTAATCCAAGAGAAATGTTGTTGTTGGACCTGAAGCGGCTGTTGATGTGAGGAAACCCACCAACATCTCAGAACTCAAGTGGTTCTGTTCTGAGGAATGGGCTAAAATTCCTCTAAGCTGCTTTAATTTTTGTAGAATTGAAGGATGTAACCATTTTTAAGCCGCTCTGTTTCTATCAATATACACACAGCGTGAGTGTGAGCAGTTCACTCCACAACTTAAATACCTTTAACTGATGTTTCTGAGATAAAATACTTTGTACTGAAACACTCCCCTGACCAACAGGTCAAACTACGTTTATCAGAGGAGTTCTGGTAAAGCTCCGCCCCCTCACCTGATTCACCTGAGACAAACCAGGAAACAGTTTATTATTGTGTGAGACTAAAGAGAGACACAGACGATCAGATTCACCTTCAGACCAAACTAACACCTTCCTCTGAGTGAGTCCAGCTACAGGAGAGAAAAGTGGAAAACTACAACACTGCTGCTTCAAGCTGCTGACTCTCCACACACTGAAGGTGAGTTTGACCAAAAACAGGACTCAAAGTCAAAGGAAGCTTCAGGGAAGTTAGTAGAAGATGGAGGAGAGACATGACTGACTGGACTTTGTGTCTGCTGTGTTTCAGCTTCACTCAGAGACTAAATGGCTTCCAGATCAGAGGAGGATCTCTGCTGTCCGGTCTGTCAGGAGGTCTTCAGAGATCCTGTTCTTCTGTCATGTAGCCACAGCTTCTGTAAAGTCTGTCTGAAGAACTGGTGGAGAGAGAAACCAACACATGAGTGTCCAGTTTGTAACAGGAGATCTTCTAGAGATGATCCACCTTCAAACTTGGTGTTGAGGAACCTGTGTGAGTCCTTCTTAGAGGAGAGAGATCAGAGATCTCTAGAGTCTCTCTGCAGTCTGCACTCTGAGAAACTCAGACTCTTCTGTCTGGATCATCAGCAGCCAGTGTGTCTCGTCTGCAGAGATTCAGAAAAACACTTCAACCACAGATTCAGTCCCATCGATGAAGCTGCAACAGAACTCAAGAAGAACCTTCTGGAGACTCTGCAGTACTTAAAGGAGAAGTTAAAGGTTTGTGAAGAAGTTAAAGTGAAGTTTGATGAAACAGAAAAACACATCAAGGTCCAGGCCCGACACACAGAGAGGCAGATTAAGGAGCAGTTCAAGAAGCTTCACCAGTTTCTAGACGAGGAAGAGGAGGCCAGGATGGCTGCACTGAGGGAGGAAGAGGAGCAGAAGAGTCAGATGATGAAGGAGAAGCTGGAGACTCTGAGCAGAGAGATAGCAGCTCTTTCAGACACAGTCAGAGCCACAGAGGAGGAGCTGAGAGCTGAAGACGTCTCATTCCTGAACAACTACAAGGCTGCAGTGGAAAGAGTCCAGCGCTGCCCCCTGCTGGATGATCCACAGCTGCCCTCAGGAGCTCTGATAGACCAGGCCAAACATCTGGGCAACCTGACCTTCAACATCTGGAACAAGATGAAGGACATGGTCTCCTACACTCCTGTCATTCTGGATCCAAACACTGCTGGAAGGAATCTGATCCTGTCTGAAGATCTGACCAGTGTTAGAGGAGGAGATAAACAACATCTTCCTGATAATCCAGAGAGGTTTGATTATTCTGGTTGCGTCCTGGGCTCTGAGGGCTTTAACTCAGGGACTCACAGCTGGGATGTTGATGTTGGAGATAACAGGAGATGGACACTGGGTGTGTTAGCAGAGTGTGTCCAGAGGAAGGGAGCCATAGGATCTGGATTGTGGGGAATATGGTTCCACAAAGGTAAACACTCAACATATTCACCATCAGCTCCTTCCACTGATCTCTCAGTAAAGAAGAAACTCCAGAGGATCAGAGTGAATCTGGACTGGAACAGAGGAAATCTGTCGTTCTCTGATCTTGATACTAACAAACACATACACACCTTCACACACACTTTCACTAAGAGGATGTTTCCATTCATTGGAACTGAGGATCAAGTGAAGATATTACCAGTGAATCAGATCAGTTAGAGATAAACATTTTGATTATAAATGTGTATTGGGCTGTAACAACTAATCAATGTCAGTGATCATATAAATTGTAGTTTTGTCGTCATGGTGATGGGTCAGTACGTCACTGCAACCAATGAAAACACATTTAATATCTGGTGGTGGAAGTAGATCATTGTGTTTAGAGTTTAAAAGTATTTTATATTGAAGGCACAAGATACATGTTGAAACAAGGGTTGTCTGGCTTCAACACCTCAGTGATAATATTTGCTCATTTTACTGAATAAATTAAAACACAAGTCTAATATTTCTGCTTCATGTGTTTATTATTACTAAGGTCACAGGTCTTTATTCAGAGTGCTGTTATTCAGGGAATCTAAGAACTGGTGTTAAATGTGCGTGGCACCTGGAAGGTGACACCGGGTGCCAACAGGACAGGCTTCCTGACGGAGACCACTGCAGTCCTGGTGGTCTCGGGTCATGAGTGTATTTAGAGGAAAGAATACACACTCCTTATATACTCAGCTCTGTGAACACATCTTTCCTTTCAGCAGAACTTCTGCAGTCCTTGTGCCTCCACTTGAAGTTTGTGAGCATTAGCAGTACATGGTTGCATTAGATTAGTCAAGTACATGTGGTAGATTGTTGAGTTGTAGAATAAATTTAAATGGAAAGAAATGGTTAATTTAGACACTGAATTCTTTTTCATTCATTTGCAGTGAAGTGATTTCTGTTTCTGTTCACATCAAAACACAACAATGAGACGGATGTAAAGGATTTAGCTCTGACGGTCATGACTCAACTAAACAATGCTACTGACGGCAAACGACTATGACCCTGTCTTTATCTTTGTGTCCTGCATCAGTGATGAAGACAGAGAACCTGAACATGATGGTTCTGGACATTTAAATCCAGAAATATTTGCACAATGCGATGATCTAGATAGAATGAATCAAGTCTGGAACAACTGATCAGTTGATTGAGGAGAGACTGGCTCTGCATGTTTGTAGCTCTAACTAGCATATAGCTAATAGTAGATCTAACTAGCATGTTTATCCAGGGTCAGAGGACAGACGGACTTATAAAAGGAAAGACAGGATTGTAACACATGGGGAGTGGAGGGTTGAGAAGACACAGGTGAACATCATGAGGGGAGGAGCCAAAGTATCAACAAAGGCAAAGGATTTAGATCAAGATCAGTACAAAGGACCAGTAACAGACAATGTACACACACACACACACACACACACACACACACACACACACACACACACACACACACACACACACACACACACACACAGTTTCCCTGATAAGCTTCTGTTCACAAAGTGCGAAGCAGCCAAATGTATTTTTCTCTTGCTGTGAGTCTCTTTGTTTCTTCACAGAACCCATTTTCTGGGTCTTCCAGTATCTCTGCTCGTTTTTTTTATCAGCTCCCACACCAGTCTCCCCCCTCCCTCCCCCCTTTGTTACTTTCTCTCTCTCCCTGTTTATTTTTACATCTCTTATGTCGTCCCGTTCATCCGTAACCTGACCCACGCCGCCTCCAGCTGTCCATCTGCCCGTCAGGAGCCACTCGGCCCTGCCCTAATATGTCGCCCGGCTGGGCTGGTTATTATTAGAGCTACAGTAACAGTAGCAGCAAACGTGTTTACCCTGTTTTAAGGCTGACAAACTGCACAGCTCAATGGGTTTAGATCAAAAGCGTTTAACGTAGGCACCTGGACTGGAGAAGATGTTTTCACCACTCAGCCAAGTAGCTTCTTCAGTTTGAAGAAGAATATGAAAGCTAGTAAGGTATACCACGACCTAGTGTTGTAGTACTCCAGACCGGTCCTGGTCTCGAGACCGCACTTTCAAGGTCTTGGTCTTGTCTCGGAATCAACCGCATTGTTACTCAGTCCCCCCCACCCCCCTTCTGTGTTCTCTGTAACGCTTCTGTTTATTCAGTTCGGTCTCGGTCTCGGCCTTGGTCTTGGTCTCGCCTCTCCTCGGCCTTGGTCTTGTCTTGGTCTCGGTATGCTCCGGTCTTGGTCTTGACTACAACACTACCACGACCTGAGTGACTGGTAAATTGGACTTTACTGTCATTGCATATAGTTTATTCACTCATTCATCTTCTGTAACATCTTGTCCTGTGAAGGGTCATATCACGGCTGTGATTGGTCTAGAGGGGGGTCCACCCTGGACAGGTCTCCAGTCTATCCCAGCTGTGATTGGTCTAGAGGGGGGTCCACCCTGGACAGGTCTCCAGTCTATCCCAGCTGTGATTGGTCTAGAGGGGGGTCCACCCTGGACAGGTCTCCAGTCTATCACAGGGCTAACACAGAGAGACAGAATCACCAATGAACCTAAGCAGCATGTCTTTGGACGGTGGGAGGAAGCTGGAGAACCTGGAGAGAACCCACACAGACACAGGGAGAACATGCAGACTACACACAGAGAGGAACCAGTAGAACCATGGATTAGAACCTAGAACCTTCTGCTGGGAGGCATCAGTGATGACACCACACCACTGAGCCACACATAGTTCAGGTAAATATAATAATTATAGTTTGGCTTTGAATAGAAGTGCAAAAAGCTAAAAGTGCAAAATGGACCCAGAAATATGAAACCAGCCACGACTACTATAGTAAGTAAACATAAATATAGATGAATACATGTAGATGCAGATCATGTAATCTTGATTATTTCAGTCACACAGGATGACGTAAATCTGAATAAATTATTCATTTAAAGAATAAGAAGTCACTGGAGTTCGCCGAAGATCTTTTAGCCACGAGTTCCAGATTAAAGCTGATGAGGAAACAATAGAGCCAGTGGTGGTAACACATTATCAGCTCAAACAGTGGCATGTTTATAGCAGCTCACAGGCCTCAAGGAAGAAAACTCATTATTAATTTGACATGTTTCAGAGCTTCAGCCTCAGAGACTGTAGATAATTAACAGATGATTCAATTACGCTTAAAGAACCAGACTGACTGACCAATGTGATCCTGTGTCTGGATCATAAAGAAGCATTCTGGTTGGTCGGCTGGCCACCAATCAGAGTTCTCCTAGCCTTCATCATGTCCCAACTTCTATGTAGCATCCAGACTCATTCACAGAATAAAACAAAACTCCAGCCATCAATAGGACAAAACCCTGAGGACGCTGAGACGATGATGTGTGACATGTTGGGCTTTATTTAGTGATGCATTCATGTGTTCATCACAACAGTGAAGAAGGTGGAGCTGAATAAGTTAAGTCTGATGTGTGGAAGCAGGAAGCAGAGGAAGAACCAGAGTCAGTGAATTAGAGTGAAATCCGAAAGCGTCCCATGAGACACAGATGTAGGATTCACCACTGTGAACATTTAAGATCTAAAGATGAACGTTCTCCTCAGCAGTGGTTTCTAAATGAAGTTCTTCATCGACGCTGCTAAACATCCCTCAGTGGGATTTCATGTTATGTTTCACTTCATTTAATCACAGCTAATGGACTACTCTTAGTAAAAGAAAAATATACATATATATGAATCCACGCTTGGTTTACATTTGCTGCACTTCTGCCTCTAAATAAAGTCTGACTCCTTCCTGAAGGAGCAGAAACCAGCTGGTACGTGGAGGTACGTGGGCCCTCAGGGCTTAGAGGGAGAGATAATGCAGTCACTGTGTTTCAGTGTTCACGTGTGCAGGTAGTGCATGGCTGAGTGTGTGTGTGTGTGCATACCAACGCTGATTGGTATGCTGGGAATGTTTACATGGATATACCACAGCAGTTTATGGGAAGAGGTCCACGCTGAGTGAAAAATAAAAACCTGACGTGACCGGTCGGATCTACAGCCTCAAGTTCTAAATATGTTACTTAAATACAAGAGAACAGCTCTGCTTCACTTGGGGATATGTTTATTGAAGCATTTTACTGCGGTCTGAATTTAAGTCATTTACACTAATTATAAATATAATCCAACTTTCTTTCATTCATTTTCTCGTCCTCTGCAGGGTTGTCAAAAGCCTGTCAGGACATCTGTCCATGAGCTGAATGTGAAGAGAAACTGGGTCATGCAGCAAGACAAGGAGAACCAAGAACACAAGTGGTTCTACAAGAGAACGGTTACAGAAGAACCAGATGAATGTTTAGGAACGGCCAAGTCAAAGTCCTGACCTTAATCCAAGAGAAATGTTGTTGTTGGACCTGAAGCAGCAGTTGATGTGAGGAAACCCACCAACATCTCAGAACTGAAGTGGTTCAAGCTGCTGGAGAACACTGATCAGCTGTTACCAGGAGGAGGACACAGCAGAGACTGAAAGACACCAGGAGGACACAGCAGAGACTGGACACCAGGAGGACATGAGATGAGGGATGTGTTGAAGGGTGGAGCTCAATTAAATGATGACCAAACCATCACCTGTGACATCATGGGGGTGAGCATTGCTTCATGCTGACTGGTCCGTGTATCAGTTCCTCTTTAGTCTCATGCTTCCCGTCACTTATTTGAGTTATGATGTTGTTCTGTTGGCTGTACGTTCAGTCTCTGAGGCTCCCACTTCAACCCTTCAGTGTGTTTGTCTATTGTTTTAGTGCTTTGGCTCAAACCCTTCTTTTTGTAGAAAGTGAACCTGAACCTGTTCGTCCTTGTCTGCCTCCGTCCCTGACGTCGTTCATCAAGACGTTTAATGCTACAACAACAGACTACTGTCCTCCCCATCTGTTGTCGGTGCTATTGATAAATTGTGGGATAATTCAGCATGAAGGGTAGAAAACTTTCCCGCTGTCAAAAAGCATTTACAGACAGACTGTATTGACTCTTTTGTCTCTTCAGGTTGCGCCGGCGCTGCGCAATCTGCCAATATTCACTCAGTGTTTCAGATATCTGCTGCCTGGCTTTGCTCCGTAGCCACCAGCCACGTCTTTACAGAGTCTGTTTGTGTTTCCTTCACACGCAGCACAATGTCAGTCAACTCCTGCAGCTCTGATGTTCAGTCAGCTAGTCTCAGCGTGTTCTCACACCGAACTGCAAATGCATTAAAGGACGTCGTCTGGTTGTAGGTTCTGCAGAACGTTTGAAGTAAAGTTAATATGTTGGGCTGGATGGCATAGTGGTGTGGTAGCACTGATGCCTCACAGCAGTTAGTCTCTGTCCTGGGTGGGTGGTGTCCTCCATGATGAACAATACCCAGAGATGTGTCCACGTACATGAAGGTGGACTCATTCAAGCAGATTCAAGCAGTAAAGAGAGGAAAGATCCAGGTATTGGTGAGACGCAGGCGTCTATTGTCATATATACTACAGAGAAACTGTTCCGTCTCTTCATTGCGTGGGGATGGTGGAGGAGGATGAATCAAGGTGATAGCAGAGTGTTGGATGCTTGCAGGGCTGTAGAATGACTAAACTCCACCTACACTTCCCTTTTCCCTCTACTCCTCATGTTAACTTTCCTCCTTTTGTCCCGTTCCTCCGTTATTGTGAGGAACTTGAACCCAAAACAGGAAGCACGGCCCAAAAATGCAGGTAATCATTTTCTGCCTTGTTCCATGTGAGAATCAGCGCAGAGGAGCTGACCTGACTGCACTCAGCATCAATCTGAATCAAAGGGGGCGAAGCTGTGGTTCTGCTCCCGCTGCCGAGAGGCTGAGGGAAGGGATGGAGGGGCTGTTGAGTGAAACACAATCTAGACAAAGAGCTAGATTTGATTTTCTTTGACTGAAGATGAATCCCTGCATCAGGCTCTCAGCCATAGAAGAAGAACATTTGACATTTTCAAGGAGTTTTGCAGCATTTCAAATGGACAGACTTTAGGAAGACACAGGAGACCAACTGTAGGACATTTAGGACCAGACTGAGGGACTTAAAAGATGAACGTCCTAAAGCAGCAGCTTGTACATGTTTCCTTGTCTCAGTTAAATGTCTCAGACTGGTGAGAAGTTTGTCCCACAAACAAACTGGAGAAGAACCTTTGATGGAAGCAGAGTATGAAGACACTGGTCCCTCTCCTGTCTCATGGATTGTTCCCCATCACGTCTAGTTTGCTCCTTCATAATAAAACACGTGACATTTGGCAGAAACAGAAACAGCTTTGTTGTTGGTCAGAAACCCTTTTCTTATTCATTAACAGCATCATGTCAGTTACTCCATCCTAAGCCGTGTTTACTGGGGAAGTGAAGCTGCATGTGTTCTAACAACAACGGTTTATTGAAAGATTCATAACTCTTAAGTCCACATCATTAATGTAGCACAAATGAACCTAACGACTGGAGGCTACTAATGAATAAGATATGAGCACGCTTTAAACATACACAGTGTTCTGGAGCGTTTCCATCTGCTGGAGACTGACGCAAACAAGTGTCTCATTCTTTAGGTTTTTAAGATGAAGACAAATCAGAGTCTCACTCTCCATGTGTGTTGTGTTATGAAGGGTCTCCCTCTCATGTGTGAGATGAAGTGACGGCTTTAACAGTGAATCAGTGTTTTAATGTGGTGACAGACTCATAGCAACAGACTGTGTGTATACTACTATATAATCATTACAGTTATATAATAAATAAATAAATAAAGGGACGTTTCATCTCAGTAGCTTCTTCAGTTTTAATACACTGAGGGTGGTTGAGGTTTAAACAGGAACATCTGTGGGATTAACTCATCATGTCCATTTGATCTGGTTTCGGCTTATTTAGATCCACCATGAACTGGAGGACTGAGAACCTTCACAGACGTATTGGTTTAAAGTGCAGCTTTAATATCAGGGATACTGTTTAGTCTTGTTTGGTCTTGTCTTTGGTTCAGGTTGAGATCAGGTCACTGACTCTTGGGTTTCATCTGTATTTACTCTGGTGAAGTCTTCTTATCACGGTGGACTTTGAGGATGATGACGTGCCTCCTTCTAGCAGAGTGTTCTTCACTTGCCTGGATGACTGTCAAGAGGTTTTCCACTTCCACTGAGAGATCCTGAGATAATCCAGCAATTCAAATTCAATTTCATTCATATAGCGTCAATAGCGTCTCAAGATGCTCAAGAACCCAGAACGAAACTCTCAGAGAAGAACAACATCCACAGTGGCTGGAAGAAACCTTCAGCAGAACCAGCTCATAGGGATGGATGGACCCATCTGCTGGAGGCCGGCCAGGTCTGCTGTGGACGTCCAGGTCTGCTGTGGACGTCCAGGTCTGCTGTGGACGTCCAGGTCTGCTGTGGACGTCCAGGTCTGCTGTGGACATCCAGGTCTGCTGTGGACGTCCAGGTCTTTCTCCCCAGCGCGTTCCTGTCCTCGCATAATAGACCAAGCTGTTGATTTGTGCAGCTGTAGCGTCCTCATGGATACGGCTCTGGTCTCCTTGAGTCCTTTGGGGAGTAGTGGATAAAGAAGCAGCTTTGGGACGGTGAGGTCAGAGGTTTGTAAGGTCAGTCCAGCTGCTCCCAGGACACGGCACAGATGGAAACCCTCAGAAATGATTTTAAAGGAACACTTCTTATTTTCCTGCTGCCTCTGATAGATGGTGTTGTTTCAGTCTAAGGATGGGACGTTTCTTTAAACACATGGTGTCTAATGATGCAAAAACATTAAGAACAAAACAACAAAAAGACGATTTTAGAAACACAAAAGGGAAGATGTACAACAAATAAATAACACAAAACACAAACCTAACTCAACTGAGCTGAAGACATAGCACAGGTCATTACAGGAGGAGTCTCATCGTCCACAGAGACAGAGTCTGGGCTTCAGTCCAGAAACTGGTTCAGTTGGAGACCAGAGACATTTCTCACATCTATGGTTCAAGTAGATATCTGTGAAAGATCCACAGCCATACAAAAACAAAAGAAGTGCCCAGAGAAGTCCACGAGATCATCAGGTGTACAACACAAGAAGAATATCTGCACAAATAAAAACAAAACGAGACGAGGCTGGAGGAAGACGATGTAGCAGCAAGACAAAGTCTCACTGCGACTCCGTTTCAATTTGTGTAGAAAGTGCTAAATTCAAACTATATACCAGCACACTAGTGTGTTGATAGGCCAAGTAAAACTGGACTTATTCGCTAGCTTTTTCCTGAATAGTGTCTTGGTGTTTAATGCAGGAAGATACGACGAAATGGAAAATGCTAGCAAGCGAAGATCGCTAGCTGGCTTCAGATGATCAAAAGCAAAAAAACAAAAGAACGATCTATGGAGACGATGATGAAGAGAGAGAGAGTTTTGAGATTTGACACATTTGTGACCTTACTTATTTAATTTGTTGTTTGCTATTTTTTTTTATAAAAGCTTTTGAAATTTACAGTTTAGATTTACATTCTAAGTTATTAAAATAAGATAAGACTAAAATGGTTCATTAAATATATCTGTGGTTTTCACAGTGACATATCTAAGGTTTCCTACTCTGATTTTATGTTTTTAGTGTGGTTTTAGGTCCACTGTGTTAATACAGTATGTCAGAATGAACAAATAACTGTAAAATCACACATGTGAGGTCGTGCTGAAAAGACTGAGACCCAACAATGTGAGGTAAACTGTTTATAAGATGAAATATGAAGGTAAAACCAAAAGCAGTAAAGCGGCCTCTTATACTATAGACCTCAGTGGGTGGACAGACATAATGAATGTCCAATGAAAGAATGTAAGTCTGTGTTCATGAGCGTATAGTGTTGGACTCTGTGGAAACATCCTGTCGTGGTGAAGGAGCATAGAGCCACAGTGCCTTTATCTACGGAGGCCTGTGATTGTGCTGTGGAAGCATAACAAGCCAGTCAGTTACTAACAGAGACACTTTATTTCATTGTTATCTGGAGAGATGTGTTTACAATGAGACGATCTACTGCTGTGAATGTGAAGTACACTACAGTACGTTAGTATTTCTACGGCTCAGTCTGCATCACAACAAAAAAAACATTCTCACTTTTTTTGTTCTTGCTGACCAAAAATATAACAAAGCACATAATTAAAGACTGTGTGGGCAGATGGATGTAGAAAGACAAAAGGGAAGTACTGAAGAGGAGGGGGGGTAACAACATAATGACCACTGTTGCTGTTGGTTACACAATCTAAAACAGGTCTGCTGCTATTTCCATCTGTGGTGGGCCGACGCAAGTATGTAAATGCACCTTCTTCTTCCCCACTGAGGCTTGAGAATGCAAATAAAACAGGAGCAGCATATGCTCGCATTTAAATATGCATGACTAATGAGCCTGAGGAGCTAATCACCACGGCATGAGGGCAGGAAGGGTGCTGGGTGTCCACAAAAAGACCAGCTTCTGCCCTGTCCTCTGTCTGCCAGGCGTGTGCACGGCTATCGACGGTGATGGAGCTGCTGATCGCTGCTCGCCGGCACATGCTCCGACTTCCTGGAGGAGTTTAGATGTGTTTGTGTTGCTGTGGCTGTAGAAGTGTGTTTTAAGGTTGGATTAAGTGTCTGCTTCCTAAATGCTCTTCATAAACTATTAGAACTCGTTAATGATTCAGATGAGAACTAGAACAATCCCAAAGGTTCTACATGAACACAGCTACTGTGTCAGAGTCAGAGTTTCTTCTTTCAAGCGTCTGTGAAAACATTAAAACCTGGTTTCTGGTCACGTTCTCCTTGGATCAACACTAATCTACTCGGTTTAGTCTGAAACTCTAGTTTGGACAAATCTGGGCCTTCTTGGAGGAGACACACATTTACTCTGGTTCTAGTCAAATGACCAGTCTGAGCGGCTGCAGCGTACCTATGCCATACAGCTGCAAAAGAAAACTGACTGAGCGTGTAGCTCCAGTAAAAGTCTGTGGATCTCCAGCGTCCTCAGGTGACACCATCTCGGGTCCATGGTCCATGTCTCTGCCCAGTCCCTTTTGCTTTTATCTACTGCTGCAGTCATCAGTTGCTCAGGAGGATTTATGTGGGTCACCGTGTCCATTTCTCACATCTTCAGCAGAAATGAAAGCCCTAAGGCTCTTATGTGTGTAGTAGTGTTGTGAAACGCATCAGGAGGACATAACACTGAGGCAATAAGTGAACTGTAGAGAAAAGAGAAAGAGGGGAGAGCGTTGGATCTCTAGCTTCAAGTCTTTGTATGTAAAAACCACGGTCAGTTAAAAATGTCTGTCTTCCATATCTGATCTGTTTCCTGGCTAAAAGGATTAATGTAGAGGATGAACACCTCTAACTGTCCTCCACTCGTTCAGTTCCTCTCCTCCAGGCAGGAGGAGTCCTCTCAGACAAAGAGCCTGATATTTATGAACAGTCGTAAACATCCGGCCTGGCTACACCAGCCTGACCTCCCCCTGGACACCACATTCTATCAAAGTTGATCTGGAGTCTCTCTACCGATTCTGCTCCGATAAAGATCTATTGGACCGATCAGATCATGTGGGCGGGGCTTAATGTGATCTAGGAGAAGACATCATCAGAACAGCTGACACTGGATTGTCTCCTTCCTCTGACTAGTACGTGGGTGAAAGTGAAATATCATCAGGCTGCATATATATATTTATATATACATATATGTGTGTCTTCTTTTGACATTATGTTGTTCTGGATGCATCCCATACTCCTGTAAAAGTTTTGCTGAACTTCTAGAAGCATCCAGGGACTCTGCTGAAGTCAGGAAAGCTCACTAACCCTAACCCGAGTTCAACAACTAAAGCCTTGTTCTGCTGAGCTGGCTGTCCTCTCAGACATCTTTGACGTCTTTCTTAGCGAGGCAGGTGTCTATGCATGATTTAAGACCACCGTCCATCCAGCCAGGGCTAAGTGTCCTGCTGACTGAGGGCCCATAAAACTGCACCATGTAGTGGGTCCGGTCCAAGACCATGCTTCCCACCTCAGTAGACTCCCCGTGGTTTGATGTTGCCCCAACTGTTTCACATATAACACCACAGCAGTTGCCCTTCACCTGGCTCCAGGATCAAACTGACATGAACACACACACACAAAAAAAACAACTTTTGATAAAGTTTGGTTGTGTTAGACATAATTACAAGGGTTCATTTCTGCTTTAAAAAAAATCATTGACTGTTGGTAGGAAAAAGTTATCCCAAACTGAAGCTGCTGACCCATCCATCAACCCTGACATCCTCCCTCTACACACGTTGTGCCTCAGTTACTGTGTCCAACTTCCTCCTTTGAACAAAAGTCAAAAGTTTTTATTGGTTTTCTTCAAGAACCACCTGTCTCAATCAAATTAGGTTCAAATGACCATTTAAGAAATAATCTCATAAAAATACAAAAAGACATCATCACTGCCTTATTTACCTTTATTCCCAGAGATGATGGTGCATCTGGGAAGTTTTGTCCAGGTCTAACTACCTAAAATAAAAAATAAAAATAAATAAATAAATAGTTAAAGTGTGGAGTTAAGTCATGAACACACAACAATTATTGCTGTTCTTGGTTCTGAAACAGCAGTAAGCAGAGATCTAAGCGGCTGGTACAATATTCTAGTGAGTTTGTTTTTTTGTTGTTTTTGCATACAGAGCTATAAACTGTCTGGAGACGTGTTTTACCAGCAGGTCCCTAAAAGCTGGACGCCGTAGGTTGGATCAGGTTAATGCGAGGTGTGATGGAGGCCTCTGCTGAGAGCATCCTGAGCAGCTGTCTGATACAAACGAGCAACGCCTCGTCCAGAACATCATGTGCTCTCGTCCACAGAGGACGTTCACTGGAATATAAGCTCTGAGTCCACACTCGCCTCAAGTCAACTGAAGAAACCCAGCAGCAGCAGCAGCAGCAGCAGCAGCAGCATCACTGACTCTCTCACAACAAAAAGCCCCATCGTTCAGCCTCACTCTTTACATCTCCTGTTCCTGCTCATACACAGATTCTTCTACGTTGAAAGGAATTTATTTTCACACTTTGTTTGCGAGCGTGTTCTTCTTTCTCCATCCTCCCAAAAGTAATCGTAGCCGTTCATTCCTCGCATTTTCCACGACTGTTGAAGGCGTCCGTTCGCGCTGACGGGGTTCAAGCTTGCCGTATCTCTACTGCTGCTGTAACTAATTGCAGATTGACTGCCTATTGATTTGTTTCCAGACACGCAGCAGATGTTTGTCTGCAGTTTAGCAGCAGTAAATCCACAAAGAAGAATGTAGAGGCTTTTTATTTGTGCAGGGAGACATATGCCGCTCTTTATCGTCAGTAGTTTAAGATGCCAGACAGAAGAATAAGAAATGTCAGGGCTCTGCAGCGTCAGAGAAGACAGCTGAAATGAAATACCTCAAAGTTTGTCTTTCTTTGTTATCAAAGATACCAAACAGTAACTTTCACTAACCTTCTTTTACTCTGCAGCTTTAAAACGTGCTCCGTCCTCCAAACTGAAAGCACGTAGGGCTGTTTTATGTGTAAATGAAAAATGGTTTCGAGAAGAAGAAATGCAAACCAGCACAGTTGTGATGCAGGCGTACATCCGTTACACATTTAATCCCTTAAACAATAACACAAAGCAGCGTTTTAATCCAGATTTACGACTTCGACGTGCCTCTGATTTTATTTCCAGCAGTACACGCCACCCTGCCCGTAGCGGACCACAAGCCATCCCATGGTCCAGTCCATTCCCATGTCCATGGAGCAACAGTGGGCAGATAATACGGCGGTATTTCCTGCCGACACACCCAGCGCTCACGCTTTCATTTACACGTTGATTTATGAGCAACAGAGACATCAACAGAGAAGAGACATAGAGCAACAAAACAGCCCACGTGGACTGTCTCTGAGTGACTCAATGTACAAAAGTACATTAATGTGATCACATATACAAACGCATTGTGTCATTCACCTCAGTGAGCTCAGACGTGTCACCTCCTTGGTCCAGTCGCTGGTTACATTCAGTTCTTTCCACTTCTTTCTTTTCATATGTTTGGTATCTGGAAACGCTGAAAAGGCTGATAAGGTTTGTAGCCCTCTGTAAAGAGAAAAGGAGCAGATACAATACAGTCTGCAGGAGCAAGGGGAGAAACAAAGACACAAAGGAACCACAGAGACGCAGTGAATGGAAACCTAATGATTAATCCACGGCAGCAGTGGGACGTTGCTCACGAAATGAAGAACGAGAGAAAAATGAATGAGTTCAAATGAAAGTATATGGAAAGCAGATATGTACTGTTGACATGAATGAAGTTTAAAAGATTTGGATGAATTGGTGTAAAAGTGATCACAGCACTGGTTTAAGTGAAGAGTGCTTCAAACAAGTTTAGGAAACTTGGAAGAGAGAGAATAAAAGCTGGACAAATATGGATAGAGTTCAGACTCACCTGTCCATCCACCTGGTCTTAATATAAATGTGTCTCCACATGGGAGTGCCGTGACCTCTGGCCTCCACCAAAAGAAGCATCCGACTCACAAGAACGTCCCTAAAGAGGAGAACCAGAGAAAGAGGAGCCACAGATAATAAGGAGAGGAGAGAATGAGGAGTAAAATGGAAAGAAAAGGCCTTGCCAGAGACAGCTGGTCATCTGGTGTCCTGGAGGTGTTGAAGCCAGGACCTCGTCCAAATACAGCAGCTGTAAAACAATAAACAAGTGTGAATGAAGTCAGGGAGGGAGGGGGACACATCAGGGGAGAAGAGAGGGAGGGAGCTGAAGCCCCCAGAGGACCATATCGGCGTCCATCCAGTGTGAGAACAGCAGAGGGGAGGGGAGGACGGCACCTCCAAGTGCCATTCTGCCTCTGTTAGTTGACAGTGAGCGCCCTCGTAAAGAGGCCGAGGGGCTGGAGGACGTTTATGGTGCCAGCTTTTTCAGAAACAGATGTTTTACTGGATCATTCTGGCACCGAAGGAGCAAAGGGAGGGGGGACAGGTAATAAAGGCTGGAGCTGATGGACACGGAGACAAGCTGAAAGGAAGACGGCCGAGGTAACCAGGCTTGCCTAGTCCTAAGGTTGAGGGACTCTGTGCTACTCTCAGTCATACAGTCAGTCTGACATAATCTGAGTCAGGTTGGTCTGTTTCTTGGTGCATTGCCTGACTGGCCTCATAGAAAATGAATGAGGAGGCTAAAAGTTATAGAAGTCAGAGACAGCGGCCCTGTCTTTGACCGTGGTGTGTCCTACACCAATGGTCCCTGTGTTCACACCTGGTCCTCTAATGGATCTCTTCCTACTGTTGTTTCAGAACCAAGAACAGCTGTTTGCTCTTCTTTCATTTCTTCATCTCCGCCCTGACGTTAGCTATTTTGGAGACAAAGCCCTGGACGGATGTTTATGTAAGGTCCGCCTTGTGGTTCCTGATGTGTCAAATGATATAATCTGTGATAATGTCTGACAACAATTTACCACACAGTCTGAACGTGTGTCCACAAAAGGTTTCACCCCGTTCACACCTTGAGTCTGGAGACTCTGGACAAGTATGGATCATTAGAGAACCATTGATCAGAACAGGTTCCTCCAGGTCCAGGTCCAGGTCCAGGTGAGTATCAGGTCATTACCAAACTCTAGTCACGTGACCTTAAGGTGGAGTCCACCCCCCAGGTGTTCCTGATAAAAACTCTCCACCATCATTTTTGGTCAGAAGCTCAGCTGCTTGGTCCTGATGGGTTTGAGAGTGTACTTTATATTTATTATTGAGACAAAGTGTTTCACACCTGAAGGCTTTGTAGAAGCCATTACTTGGTCGTTCTTATGGATAGAAACTGACAAAAGTTGACTAATAAAAACATGAAGATGATCACAGTCAGTGTGTGAATGATTCACTCATTCACACACATTAACATGTACAAATTATTGACTGGCGTGCGGCGGTTGCCAGATATCTCCCTGCTGATACCTGCCAGACTCATTTAGACTCCAGGTTTATGACTGAACCCCCCCACCACCCACTAAACGGTGCCAGGGGGCAGTTTGGCCCCCGGTAGGGTTTTTATTGACGCATCACGGCTGAGTTTAACCAAACAGACTCGTGGTGTTTGTCTGGCTGTGTTATGAGCGTGAAGCTCTCGGCCTCAGTGAATATATGACAGCCGTGTAAAATAAAGACGAGCTCACCAGGATTTCTTCTCTCAGTTTTTTGTCCGACCTACATTTTCTTTTGCTTGGGTTTTATGAGCCGTCTGTCTGAATCTCTCGTACACATTAATCCTCGCCACGCATGCCTCCTACAGTCTCTGTGCGCTGACCCCGTTATGTTTGTCTTCCATCTTTCCCAGAAACCCCCAGCCCCAGACACACTTACCCTTCCTCCTCCCCAGCAAATGAGAGCATTTCATGTTTAAAGTGAGTGGCTGCAGGTCAGCCCAGCCTCCGTCAGGCCTCTCTGAGCATCCCTTATTAATGAGGCTCGTGGCCGTGGGGAGGAATCGCAAACTGACTGCAGCCACAGACAGAGAGAGAGGGAGAGGGGTGAGGAGAGGACAGATGGGGACAGAGAGAGGGAAATAATTGGAGTGATGATAGCGAGGGCAGGCTGAGGGATGGCACAGAGAGACAAATGGAGGACGGAGATAGAGGGGTGCACAAAGGCAAGAAGGCAGGAGACGTAGGGACTGAAAGAGAAAGGCAGGCGTGACAAACAGAGAGTCTGGATGTTTCTGGACCGGCTGGTACCTGCAGACTCTTTCTGGCGTCGCTGTGCGTGCACGGGTTTCACGCCTCTCTCGTCCTTGTATCTCGACACGCCACAAAGTGGATTACAACAGCGAAGCCAAACAAAAGCCCCGCAGCACGGACACGCACTCTAACGGGCTCAACACAGATCTCAGACATTTATCCACTTCAGGTGTGTTTGATGAGTTCTGTTGAAGGTGTTGCATCTCTTTGCACCAGCGCTGACCACAGCAAGTGTCTTTGGCTTCTGCATGGGTGTAAGTACTCACACAAACTGAGATCAGATCTCAAGTGCTGGCTGAGGACACATGTGGAGACACAATTTAAATGATACAAACCCATTATTGTTGAACCTCCCTCAGGACGGGTCCAAGTCAGGTCCAAGTCAGGTCCAGGTCCAGGTCAGGTCCAGACCAGGACCAGGTCAGGTCCAGGCCAGGTCCAAGTCAGGTCCAGGTCCAGGTCAGGTCCAGGCCGGGTCCATTTCAGGTCCAGGTCAGGTCCAAGTCAGGTCCAGGTCCAGGTCAGGTCCAGGGCCAGGTCCAGGTCAGGTCCAGGTCCAGGTCCAGGTCAGGTCAGGTCAGGTCAGGTCCAGGTGAGGTCCAGGTCAGGTCCAGGCCGGGTCCATTTCAGGTCCAAGTCAGGTCCAGGTCAGGTCCAGATCAGGTCCAGGTCGGGTCGTAACGTATCATCTCTTTGCAGAAGATAGAAGTTCAGAGCAGAGTCTCAGAGTCTCCAGTATTCCCTCCAGCAGGATTATGGATGCTTGTATTTATTCGAGGTCAATAGAATCTGTTCTTTCAGGAGAAGCGATCAATAACTGAAAGCCCGTCACTTCAGCTCTCTTAAGTCAGTGGTAATTGTGCTGATATACTCTGGAGTTCAGCTGAAAACTGTACTTTTTCCAGCACAGAGAGAAAAGTGGAGGATGCCTCACCAGTGGCTCCTTCATGTCTGCTGTGTTCTCCCTGGATAAAACGTGATAACTGAGAATCTGCACAGACACAGATGCAGGACAGACTGGACTGGGACGTCCTGAGGAGACCTGACACGTCTTTGCTTCAATCATTTCCACACTCTGAACCGATTGGTTGATTAATTACTAATCATCTCTACAGCTGTAGACTCATGTTTTCCCTCAAATCAATCAACCTTCTCTTTACCTTCTGTTGAGCTTTGGATCATCTCTAATTGTTTCTGTTTTGTTTTGAAGGGTAAGGCCTCCACATAAACCTGGAACCCTGAAGGTTCAGTTACTTCTACATCTCACAGACGTCTTGTTTCACTTCAACACTTCACTGTCATTTATTTGACTGCTTTCTCTGTACTCTGTCCTGCTGCTCAGTTATTCTATGAGCTCTCTAAAACTTCCTCCCAGCTCCAACTTTTCTCTTCTCTGCACATTATTGTTTTATGGCCTCAGTAATAATGCAAAGACGCCGAATCCTTAACCTTTGCTCCTCTTCCTCCCGTAGCAGAACGTCTATCTGTGTTTTAATGATGACTTTAATGAAGAGTTCAGCCGAGGTTAACCAGAGCAGTCTTATCAGGTCTGAGGAACAGATCAGGTGTTGAGTCTGACACTGTACAGGACGCTGCCCAGGAGAGGCGGGAGCAACGGCAACTCAGCTGGCAACATGGCAATGCAGCAGTGCAGCAATGCAGCAGTGCAGCAATGCAGCAATGCAGCAATGCAGCAATGCTCAGGGCTTTTTACGGCCAGAAACAAGATTCACAACGTCCAACTGTAAACTGAAGACCACATTTGTAGTCTGTGTCGGTCTGTGTCAGTTTGTGTCAGTCCGTGGAGATGTGAGTGGAACTTCTCCTTCACACCAAATAAAACTTTGACTCATTTTAGAACAAACTGGTTCCAGTTCTCTGTCAGGATGAGTGTCAGTGAAGTTTTCCATGTAATAACAAAAAGTCTGGTCTGACTCCAGAGAGACGCCGTCTGCATTCCTGACTGACGGGGAATTAAAAACAGAAACATGTCACCATGAGATGAATTAAAAACCAAACGGTGAAGGAGTCACATCCTTCATGACCACGACTTGAACTCATCTTTGTTTCTGTGTCAGATCTGAAGATGAAGGAGGAGGAGACGGAGGAGTAAGAACAGGTGAAGGACAAAGACGAGGAGGAAGAAGAAGACGCATGTAGAAATGAAAAGGGGAGAGGCAGAAGGAGAACGAGCAGAACAAGTAGTAGTATGTCCTTCCTCATGTCCTCTTCCATGTTCTCCTCCATGTCCACCACCATGTCCTCCATATCCTCCTCGTCCTCCTGCATCTCCTCCATCTCCTCTTCCATGTCCTCCTCATGTCCTCTTCCATGTCCTCCTCCAGTCCTGAATGTGTAGAGTCTTAGAAGACGACCAAGATGTCTCCACTGTTCCTCACCTGATTAGCATAGGTTACCATGGTTACCACCACCAGAACCTGTAGCCCAGGTGGACCAGACATCAGACACCAGACAGCTGATCAGGATCATTATTTCCTACGGTCCAATCATCAAACTGTTTGCAGGGACGTATAGCGGAGGACATGTCTGATGTTTGTCTTCTCTGTGGACATGAACTGACCAACATTAAGTCCTGACTTCCTGTGCTCTGCTCCTCCTCCTCCTGCAGCTGATCCCGCCTCGTCTCCCTCACCTGGTTGATTGAACTCACCTGCATCTCATCCGCTCATCAATCCTCCATAAGAGACGCTCAGTCCAGCGTCACCACTTTGTTCCGTCGTGTTTCTTCACTGATTTTCTTTCCTCCGTCTTTATTCTTTGTCACCAGATGACTCTGCTTTAATCAGCCTCACTCCTTCTCTGTCCAGACTACAGCTCAACTAGGGCTTCTCTCATCTTCAACCATTTCTTTGATTCCTTTTTGTAAATGATTGGACTCCCTGGCTCTGTGTCAGTGTTTTACTTCTACACCTGATGTCAGAGATGAGAGGAAATAACCAGCGTCTGGTTTCTGTCCTGGGATGAAGATCATGTTCATGTGTGACAAACACTGACATGTTTAATACCAGGACCCAGACGTTTACAGGACGGTGAGACCCGGTGATGATTATTAAAGTCACCCAGACGGAGTCTTATTGCCGTCGTCATGAAGTGTTTCCATCTGTTGCATCATGTCTGCACAGAAACATGTTGTGCTTCATGAGACTGAAACCGTTCAGTGTCTGTTTAATGCGTCTTTTAACAACCAGTCAACGCCTTCACACCCAGGACATGCAGCTATGACATGTGTCCTCTTGTCTCTCTCAGATGGTGGCGGCGTCCCGCTGAGCCTCTGTCCTCCGTCTCTGTCAGACTTCAGAGCTGAACATTGCATATGTGAGGAGCGTTAGACGCTGATTGATGGGTTCAGTGTTAGTCCTGGTTAACGTGCAGCATTCATCAGCCGCCCTCATGTTTGACCACACGCTGTAAAACATTAGAGCCACGTCAAGTTATATGATCGTCTTCAACTCCAACAGTCATGACAAGTTTTTGATACTGAACTCGGTTTAATACATTTTCTAAACCTAAATGTAAAGTAATCTGTTCATCTGGACTTGTGAGTTTTGTCTATGTGAACAAAGTGATGATGATGAGGAAGAAAAATACACATGAAGAAATGAAAAAGGGAGAAGCAGAAGATGAAAGCTGTCCTCCTCCATGTCCTCCTCCATGTCCTCCTCCATGATCTCCTCCATGTCCTCTTCCATGTCCTCCATGTCCTCCTCCATGTCCTCCTCCATGTCCTCCTCCATCCACATTGATTCCATCTTGGTTCTTCTTGTTTTTCTACCTCCATGTCTCTGTCCCTCCTTCTGTTACCACCTGATGTTGATAAGTCAAGGTTACCATGGTTACCATGGTCAGAACCTGTAGCAGACATGCTCAGAGAGGAATGAGACATGATTTGAATATTGGGACACATAGAAGCATTGATACCTTTGAAAGAAGAGCAAAGATAAGGTCACCATTAGAAGCTGTTTCCTGCCAGGAATGAATGAGTTCCTGTTTCTGGTGGATGAACTTTAAACGTCCTCTTCTCTAAACGGAATAAACGTAAACTTCTGTCCAGATGAGAGAGAAACCAAACACCGTGACCTATGATATTAAAAACCTGATCTCATGACCTGAGGAAAGCTCCTGATGTTTAAACCTGAGCTCAACAGATATGGATCAAAACCCATCAACACAGTACAACCACGTCCCTGTCCTTCTCTGTTTAATGGACAGAGACGTCCTCCTCTGTCTCTGTGTCTTTATTTGATCTGATCTCCTCTCTGGGTTCATGTTTGACTCTCATCATGTTTCCTGTGATGGATGCTCCAGCTGCAGACTCACGTCATGTTCATGTATCTGTAGATGTGATGACGTCCTGATCTGTCTCTGTCCTGATTCACTTCAGTCTGTGTCTTCATGTGGACGCTCAGATTAAACGAGGACGTCACGTGTTATTATTTAAATGAGAAGAGAAACTCTAAAGGGAAGGTTTCATGTTGATTCTCTGAACCGAGACGATGCTAACGTGTCGCTATCAGCTCTGCAGCAGAGGAAGGGTTAGCGCTGGACGGTTTAAATGTCAGCTCGTCCTCATCTTCATAACTCTGTGGGTTATGCTAATCGCGCTGCGCCTGCCCTGGAATAGATGGGGTCAACGAAGGGTTAAGAAGGGCTATTATCGGCCCGCCGCTCATTCCTCATCTTCCCCGCTCGCACAGCCACGTCCCCGATGGCCGATTGCAAATTTACCCATTGTCTCTGTGTCCCGGGGACAGCTGAGCCAACTAATCAATTATAATCAGGTAACCAATCAGGGCACAGGTACACCAATTAGGGAGCGCCGGGGATTGTGGGAATATCAATTAGAAGACCTGATTTGGCTCTAATGTAGAACAGCTGCTGCAGAGCGCTGTGGGTGACGGCTGGAGGACTCCTCTGCAGGACGGGGGGGGGGGGGGGGGGGTCTGCACCTGACACACGCACACGCACACACACACACACTTCAGTCCGTGCACGTGCATGAGCACAATAATAAGGACACGTACTAAAAACAAAGATGACTCCAGATGACTTTCAGTGTGAATGTGAGTGTGTTCAGTTGTGTACACACAATAACACATCTCAGGTTCAGTGGAATGCACACACACACACACACACACACGCACACGCACACGCACACGCACACGCACACACACACACACACACACACACACACACACACACACACGCAGTATGGGCCAATAATCTGAAGTATTTGCTCAGAGCAGCGGTGCAGAACCTCTCTGAGCTCCTGAGGACAAAGTCACATTCTCACCGACGCCGTCTCCTCCTCACTCTCCTCTTCGTCTCCATCTCTTCCTCCTTCGCTCCTCTTCCTCATCACTTCTCCACCCAGCACCGGGCTGGAACGGTCCTAAAATGACCCATGTTGATTTCCTGTGTTGTTGTATCGCTGAGTGATTCTTTGCTGAATGTTTGGAATCGATGTATTTTATCATTTACTATGAAGTCCATTTTATTTGTTTTGTTTAGCACAAGTTATCATAATCACTTTCCTTTATAACTAAGCGTAGCTTTTGTATGTTTACATGAGATTTACACACGCGTCAGAAATGATCCACATGAATTTAAGAGTGAGCTTTTTGAAGTTCACTCTTAAATTTCTGTTAACTCAGTCCGGTCTCAGTCTTGGACTCGGTCTCGTCCCCTCAAAGTCTTGGTCCTGACTCAGTCTCGGGTTAGGTGGTCTTGACTACAACACCAGCCTAGCTGTGTGTAATCATTGACAAGTTACAAATTATTGTTATATTATAAAGTAATTTAATTCAAAATCACATTTGGATAACTGGGTCATTTTTGACCCACGTATGTAAACTAAGTGTAATAACACAAAAACTATATTTTGTCATAAAATAAAAAGCATGACCTTGTACTAATCCAAAACAAGATATTAAAAGAATAATTGGGACATTTAATCATAATATAAATTGATTTCAAAAGATACAACAAAGAAAAACTCACCTAGCATGAAATCACATGGTAAATGAATGCAGGTCATTTTTGACCCATGTTGTGCGTCAGAGGGTTAATATATTTTTCATGATTAGAAAACGAAACTTAAAAAACTAAAAGTGCAACAAGTCAAAAACAAAATATTTTTCTTTCTTTTTAAGGTAAACGTAGAGAGAGACAAACAGAAGACCAGATGACGCTTCAGCAGATTCTCTTCGTTTCACCATAAACCACAGCATGAGTCAGTGGTGCAGAATGCAGACGTTCATTATTTACTAAACACGTTGAGACACGACGGTGAAAATGAGCTGATGGAACAAATGAACACGTTTGTTCTGATGTTATAAATCCTCTTTAGTCTGTGATGGAGCAGAAGCAGAGTAATGGTATCAGTCTCAGAGCCTGGACCACGTTAACCTCCCTGACTTCAAGTCTTTGGTCCAGAGCTGTGGTCCCTCTCTGCTAGCTTTAGCCGCTAACCTGCTGCTGTTTGACCACAGAGGAGATGTCTGGGTTCTCCTGACTCCTCTGATAATCCACTGATTCCCTCGATGGCCTCGCTGCAGATTCCTGGAGCAGCTCCTCATGCGTTTACCCAGCTCCATGAGAATGCAGACATGTGTAGGCGCGTTGAGGACCGGAGACATGTGCATGTTAGTGTTGTGTTTCTGTAAATCCATCATCATCCAGAACACTTCTGGTCTTCAGCGTTTGTATATGTTTGTGGGGTCTCCTCCATCTTTAGTCCAGCTCTTCTCTGTCCTCAGACGCTTTAAATCCTGACTCTGCTCTCAGGGCTGGAGCTTCACAGATGAATCTTGTGTGAGGAGGAGGTGGGACAAGATGGAAAACAAAAGACACTGAATGAAACTTAAAGGAAAATGAATAATGGTGATGAGAAACAGAGGTGAAACATCTGGAGAAGATCAAAGACAACAAGAGACAAACTAAGAGGCTACAAACATACAGAACTGACCACAGATAAAGCTAATGAGGACAGGAGCAGGTCTGGACGGTGGGAGGAAGAACCCATGGACTCTTCCATGTCCATCTTTAGTCCTGAATGTTTTAGAAGACGACCAAGATGTCTCCATTTCTGTCCTCATTGATTCCATTGATTGTTCCAACAGCTGCTTGTTTTTCCATCTCCACCTGCTTGATGATGTCCACCAACAGTTTGGCCCTCAGGTCCAGCCAGTGTCAAATCTAAAAGTTTATTAACCCTCAATGGGGCAAGGAACCATATATGGCAACCGGTCAGAGTGGTACGCAAAAACTGAAAAATCAATTCAGGCGTTAAGGGGTTGAATTGAGGTTTAGAAACATGTGTCTTCAGCCAATCAGAGAAGATCAATGAAACATTCTCAGGTCAAATGTGGTCTGTGAGGTCCACCTCTGTATGGACAACGAGTATAACTACTTCATTAGGTACCATGAAGAAGAAGAAGTGTCCTAAGTGTCTGAATCAGCACTAATGTTCTAATGAGATCCATATATGGTCAAATCATTGATCTTGATTTTCTACATGACGATAAAAAAGGTTGAAAAATGTCCTGAAAGTTAAAAAGTCTTCTTGTGGCCTACACTAACACTCTGGGCTTGATTTTTAGTAGTGCTCAGTATTCCAGTGAGTACTAAAGGGTCCATGTACCCTGGAGTCTCTTCATGGGTTCTCTACATATATTTGTTAGTCACTGATACGTTATCCAATAAAAACACTTCCTCAGCCTTCCTGCTCGTCGCTGATAATCAGGATAATTCTGCTGGAGCTTTTATTAGCTCCACACCGACGGCTCCTGGAAGACGAAGCTCCTCCTGAACAACAGCAGTGACACAAACACTATGACCTTTACATTCAGAAACTCATCTCATTTACTCTAATGTCCTCTCTGCCGGCTGAGCTCAGTGTGGGAGGGGGGACGGATTCCTTCCACGCATCAGCGGAGCCAGGCGCTAGCCATGCTCAGGGTCAGAGGTTTGAATCCCAGCAGGACATCTGAGCTGTGCATGAACAAGTGAAGAGTAAACTCTCAGTTATTATCTGTCTGGCTCCATGTCATAGATTCACTGCTGTGGTTCCTGGTTGGATTTAACAGTTAACTCATTAAAACTCAAAGATCTCTGGATTAAAGTTCTCTTTTCTTGTTTTCCTCCATAAATGCAGCCTGAAAAGTAGAAATATAAAATAATACGTCTAAAAATCTTAACCCACATCCAGCTTCAGTGGAATCAGTATCTCTGACTGTCACAGACTTTAAAAGAGCTTCTCCTGAACCCTGAAGAAACATCTAAATAAATGTGCGTCTGGCAGACACCCCTGTCATGTTTCCAGTCAGCGGACACAAAGCCAGAGGTCCCACGATGCCTTTCTGTCTCTTCACGGGTCAGAAGAGAAGGAGGGCACAAAATGGCAGCCACCGCTCCGGCAGTCGCTCAGAGAAACGCTTCATGGTTTGATTTTAGAGAAGAACCTGGAGGCTCTCTGACATGATGAATCAGCTGGTTCATTGTGAAGGTGACACACAAAGGTTGAGACACGAGTGGAGAACTAATGACGACGGCGATTACAAACCAGGGGAAGGACAAGATAATCAGGTTCCATTCTCTCTTCAGTCTCTAATCTACACTGAACCGTTGTCAATTATTGCAGCACCTCCTGAACCTGTCCCCGGCACAATGGCTGCTTAATGAGAGCGCAGGTGATTGGAGAGGCACGCGCTGGCGTCCGCCGCTAACGACCACGAGGCCGCTCGCCGCTGATTAGGCTTCGCTCTGCACCTCCACGCCTGGAGAGGACCCCACAATCACTGAGGAGAGCAAGCCCAAGGGTACGACGAGAAAGTTTGCTACGCGCTGAAGCAATTAAGAGCTGATAGGAGGGAAAACAGAGTGAGGATTATATACTGCCACAACATTATGACCACTGACAGGAGACGTGAATAACATCTAAAGCATCTTGCTCCAGTTCAGTGTTCTGCTGGGAAACTTCTGGACCTGGCTTCATTCATTGGTGTGGATGTTACTTAGACATGTAGCACCCACCTAGACCAGACCAGGCACCCCCACCCCATAGCAATGACACTCCTTGATGGCAGCAGCCATCCCCAGCAGGATGCAGCCACAAAAACACTTTAGGAAGAAGAACAGCACAAGGTGTTGACCTGGCCTCCACATTCACTAGATCCCAAACTGATCCACAGAGGCCCCTCCCCTCAAAGACCCACCCACTAACAACAGGACACCCTCAGAAAGCCAATGTCCATCCTCTGATGAGTCACCTCATTGAGACCTACGCCGTGTTTGCTGCTGAGACATGTCTGAAGGTTGTCAGTCATTCAGCTCAGAGTGTGTCCTTGTGAGGAGTCATGGTTTCTTTGATTCCACTCAGGAACATCAGCTGGCATCATCAGAGAGCTACAGCAGTGAGCACAGACTGTTCTATCATAGGAAGGTCAGAAGGTCAGGAACAAAATGTCACATCAAGAACTAAACTCAGGACATGTGGACATCTAGACTGGACCTTTGTCCATTCTCGATAATCTTCTTAAGCTCTGGACAGAGAGACAACGAGAGGAGAATCAGAGAACCTTTTTAATAAACAGAAGACATCCAGATCTGTCCACCTCCATCTGAAGGACAAAGGACTTTAATGGATCATCAGAGAACCTTTGTAAGGACACAGGATCCAAATAGTGACCTCATGGTACCAAAGCGTCTTCTCTAACCAGTAGCCACAGGCCCCACCCCCATTGTAGTGGTGATGACCTGGGACTGTAAGGTCAGTAGTCCACTCCCCACTAGGCCTTCAGTAACCCCATTAAAACTCTCCCCAGGTGTGAATGTGATCGATGCAGAGAAAGAACGTCCCCATAATGAAGTCAATAAATTAATGACGCTGCTTCTGACGGTTCACAGGACATTAACACCTCCTTCACTGCTGTTCACTGGAGCCTCTAAAAGACAAAGTAAACCACATTTAGTGAAACCTACTGGATTTACTTTATTTAAGGTGAACCAAATCCAGGTTTGTTACTGAACCAAAGTTGACTCATAGGATCAAAGTGTGTTTTTAGACACGTCTGCCTCCAAAAGGAGAACCTATGTACACCTAAATAAACCAACGTCAATCACCTCCTCCTCCTCCTCCTCCATGGATGACGGCTGGGGCTGGAATGCAATGCCTCAGGGCTGGGGGGTGGTGGTGGTGGTGGGGGTTGGGGGGGGGGGGGTTCACATCTGTTGCTTCCTCAGAAATGCAGCTTGAAACCACATCTCTGCAGATTCTCATAGAAAATGTTCCTGCTGTTACGTCCTTCACTCTGAGAGCTGCTGCAGCTTCAATGAGTCATTACGTCGTGTTGACCAATACGTCTCCATGTCTCCGTCCTGGTCAATGACTGGGATCAGAGGTGACCTGTTACCATGGAGACCAGATCAGAGTCATGAGTTTACATCAGACGAAGAAGAGGAAGGAGACAAAGATGGACAAGAACATCATGGACAATGAACAAGAATGACTAGTAGTAGTGTCCTCATCCTCCATGTCCTCCTCCATGTCCTCCTCCATGTCCTCCTCCATGTCCTCCTCCAGTCCTGAATGTGTAGAGTCTTAGAAGACGACCAAGATGTCTCCACATTGTCTCCATGGTCTCTGTCCACATTGATTCCATCTTGGTTCATCTTGTTTTTCTACCTCCATGTTTCTGTTCCTCACCTGATGATGATGATTAGTAGAGGTTACCATGGTTACCACCACCTCTACTCCTCACCTGATGTGTAGCCCAGGTGGAGCAGACATGCTCAGAGAGGACCCAGCTGATCAGGAGCTTCCCTGGTTGTTAAGCAGATCAGATCAGTTCAGACACGTTTCAGCTCTTGTTCTTCCAGAGAAAACAAACCGTGTTCCTCGGCAGTAAAACTCTGTGTGACCTGCAGAGTTCAGCCTTGGAGGTGTTTTCTTAAACGCTGGCGTGCAGACAGCTGAGCTGAACGCAGCTTGATTGTAAATGAGATTCCAGGTTGATGCCGGGTGGAGTCGGCTCATTAGTGGCGTCGCCTGCAGCTCATCTCATTGACCCTCAGAGTACGTTTGTCTGAGCCCGGCATGGACGTTTTTCAGTCCTCCTCCGTCCTCTGGTCGACTCAGTCCACCGTGACGGAGGATGTTCAGTCTCTTCTCTCTGATAGCTGATGTGATGGATGGTATTTCCTACATTTTAATTAAGATGAGGCCTTTTTGTTTCTAGACCTGAGTCCAGTTTCCTTTTTATTTTTCGTCCCAGAGGACGGCAGCTGTGGTCACTTTGAGTTTATGTCAGTGGAAGCAAAATACTCACACACGGATTAAAATGAGGAGAAAAAAAGAAAGGATGTCTGCAAGGGCTGTGAAATATCTCTTGAACTGAGTTTCGCCTCAAAGATCCAGTTTAAAAAAGCAGCAACAAAGCTGAACCCGTCAGAGAAACGTCTCCATCCATCTTCATCTCCGTCCTCTCGGCTCGGCCTTCAGGGAGGAGACCGCAGCTCCTTCCCAACATTTTTCATGTTTCCTTTGGCGTTTGGATCCGTGTTCATTTAAACTTCTCCTTCGTTCACTGACCTGTCACTCAAACGTACGGCACGGCAGCTTCACGTCCAGCTGCTTCCTTCATTCGTTTCCTCTGCTCTTCTTTTTATTCGTTTGTTACTGATTTTGTAAACTTCTGACTGAAAAGCTGAGAAATAAAAAGGTCAAGACTTGATCATGTTTACCGTCCAGTCTGGTCCAATGATAGCCCTGAATGTGGATGAATGTGATTGGTTGATCTGATCTGTGATTATGGTTGGATGTATTTCTAAGCTATTTATTGACTCTCCATCATTTATTTATGTGGTTTGAGTTTGTTTCTTGATGAAGATCATGGTCTCAAACACGTCGGTCAGATAAAGTTCTTCCATCTTCTACATGCTGGAATCTTTTCCTCCTTCTTCTCAATGAAGTTAGCTCAGCGCTATATCCAATCTGAATGTGTTCATGCTCCTAAACATGCAGAACTGATTGAGCATTAAGCCCCGCCCACATGATCTGATTGGCCCTGCACATCTTTGCTGGAGCAGAATCAGTTCCCAGCTAGAGCTGATAAAACCATAACGATATATATCACAATAGATAGAAGGTTTGATCATTTCACTTGAACTCCGTTAGAGACAAATAGGAAGAAAACCCAGAGACACAACTGCAAGGCATTCTGGGGGATGTAGGCAGAGGAAGAGCTTTAGCCTCTCGACCTATCACGGCCCAGCTAAGCTAACAACAACAACATAATAAAAGAATGGCGTGGAGTGAAAGAGAATATGAGAGCGACAGCGTGAGATGAAACTGTAGATAAAAACTAAAGATCACGTTACCAGTTTGTTAATATTTAGGTTATTTTCAGTCAGACATGAGTCAGACCGATGTTGTCTCTAACTTGGTGGTGAGTGAGCAGATTAACTGGCTCTTGTCTCTCTTGATTAGTCGTGTAAGAGTCGGTTAAGTTTGGTTTCTCTGCGGCCGAGTGAGTGGCTGCTGACTCGGTTAATCAGGGATCCACGAGCAGCGGTTATGAGTCGGTTAAGTTTGGTTTCTCTGCGTATTGTTTGCTGGTCCAGTCTGGTCGTACGTTTAGTTTCTCTGCAGAGTGAGATGGAAGATGTTTGAATGGAGCCGTTTATTGATGATCAATCAAACGTGGTAGGACTCAACTGAGCCGCTTAAACAGACTCTAGATTCATGACTCATGAGTCGTCTTTGATGGACGGTTATATGAACCCGATCTTTTTTCCACTGCTACTGAATTAATTTAAAGTGAATGAAAGTTAAATGCTACTGAATATGTCATTGTTAACATTCTTAAATGTAAATGAAGGAAAAAAAATAAGAAAGGCTGCCATATGTTATAAAGTTTTCTAGTAGACCTTCTGATTGTGTATCTGATCTTCTCCAACTTGATATGGTCCATGATTTCTCTAACACAATGACTGTTGGAGGTGCTGGGTCTTTCCATTTCAATAATATCAGTCTCTTAGGTAGAGAACAGAAAGCCACCATTATTCTGTCCCACATCTCTAGACAGTGATACGGATAGGTGACAAAAATGAACCAATAATTATTGATATCGACTGATATGAAACACTTTTATGGTGATATATTTTTTATCGCTCAGCTCTATGAAGACTCTCTGCTCTCTATTTGCTCTAACACTCATTTTTATAGTCGCCAGTATAAATTAAAAGGCTAGCTAGCCTCAGCTTGTGTGAGGGGGTGTTGGGCTGGACGTCTTCATCACAACAAGACCTGGTGACGTGCACTGATCAAACCTTTTTGCTTCTCATCTGGTCTGAGATGTTTCCAGAAGAAGCCCCTGGAGTTTGAGCCCTGCTCCAGGTCTCACAGGTTCAGGACCGTCCTCTGGCTGCTCCTCGCTGCTGCTGGTTCAAACCCAACCTGCCAGAAGCGCCTGAGAAGAGTCCTCCTCCAGCCTGACGTGACGTGAGAGCGACACTCTGGTCCGTCAGCTGCAGCGTTATAACAGGATTCAGACTGAAGCATGTGTGACCTCAGAGCTAGAAGTGATTTGGTGACGGCGGCGTTTGCATCCAGTAATCTCACAGATCACATTTCTGAGTGCGGTTTGAGGCAGATAAACACTCGTCTGTGCCAGATTACATTCTGAGCGTAACCTTGCCAACACGGCTGCCTGTGGGAGCTGTGACTCCTCTCTCCTGTAAACAAGAAGACTTAAAAGGGATTGTAGTTATCCAGATTAGCTCCAGTCTCTCTCTCTCTCTGTGTCAGTAACCGCTGCAGACTCCTTTAATTCAGTTTGGCTTTCTTCGATTTATTTTGCAGTGAAAGTAAAACTCCTTCTAAAAGTCTCTCTCTCAGTGTGTACAGTAGACGTGAGTCAGAGTTTAAAGTTCTCCGTGAACTCGGGTCACCTTCGCCCACGGGATCGATCCGACCGTCACCGGGAACCGAACAAAGAGTCCGAGCTCTTGTCAGGGAAAGCTGGCTGAACGTCCTTCTGTCTTCTGCTCTGACACAAAACTCATTCTGAGAGGACTCTGTCTTCTGGAGGAGTTGGACTACTGAGTTAGGAGTTATAATATCAGGGAAACATTTCTCTCATGAGAGCAGAGCTCAGGAAGAACCGGCTTTAAGTCGTCTTGGTCCAGATGATCCTAAAGCTACGACTGGTGGAGTAGTTCATTCCTCTGGAGGACTCATCTGATGAACCACTGCTGAGATGACTGAGTCTGGCTGAGCTGTCCATGCAGGGACACGTGGTGACCTCAGTGACCCGTCACTTCCTGTTTGTCCTGTGTTAATGTGTGTCATCATTAAATGATGGGATGTTAGAGGCTGGATGCAGGTAAACCCAGGAACCAGGAACCAGACAGGTGACATGATGGAGGCTAAACGTTAGCCACTATAGCTACAACAAACTAGCATGTCTCAGTGTCTGTCCATCACCGCATTAAGCCACGCCCCCAAACGATCTGATTGGCTCTAAGTTTATTCACTAGAATAAAGACGTGTCTTCACCATCTCTGTAGAAAACACCTGAAACACAAAGACGTCTGACGTCAGAGACCAAACCCAGACGGGACCGCTTTCATTTAAAGCCTGTGGGTTCTAAAGAGCTGAAGCTCGTTCTCTGTTCTAGTTCAGCTCCAAGCCTTCGTTCCACAGCGTGAAAACCAATTCAAACTAAGATGGACTTCTGTTGTCGTCGCCTCCTTTTTGTCTCGTTAATAATTCATGTCGTCCTCCGAGCCAAAGCCTTTAGCTACACAACAACACGGCTGGCCACGGGCAACGCTGAGGAGGGAGCAGCCACGGTGGCACTGAACATTCACACAGAGTGGCCCGGGCTTAAGCAGTCAAGCTGCTAAACAGGGATTGGTGGAGGGGGCGGGGGGTGTAAGAGGATTGGCTGTAAGTGACCTCCAGATTGTTGCCGTTGGTCTGTGACAACATGGAGCTGTAACTGCAACAAGGCTCAGTTCATAATGAGAGGCCCTGGTGGTCAACCCTCCTGGACCCTCGTGGACCAGAGTCCACGAGGGTCCAGGAGGCTGCACCCTGCTGGGGATGGCTGCTGCCATCAAGGAGGGTCATCTGGGCCACAAACATTTTGAGGGTTAAAACCTGTTGAGACTTGGTTTGAGGGTAGAGGTTAAGATAAGGGGGGTGAGGTGGTGAGGTGGGGGGGGGGGGGGGGGGGGGGGGGGGGGGGGGTTAAGGTATGTATTATATGACTGGAGAGTCCTCACAGACATAGAAACACTAGTTTGTTTGTGTGTGTGTTCATTCCTGGTGGCAGTGGCCTGTGGCTCACAGCCAATCACTCCTCACTTCACAATTACAAAGAGCAGAGAGCTGCAGGTGATCACCATTGATCACACACACACACATAGAGACACACACACACACAGACACACACACACACACACACACACAGAGACACACACACACACACACACACACACACACACACACACAGACACACACACACACACACACACACACATAGACACACACACATAGAGACACACACACACACACACACACACACAGACACACACACACACACACACACATAGAGACACAGACACACACACTCGTGCAGGGCCAGGTCTCATTGATCCATCCAGTCCAGGCTCCAGGGAAGACGGTGACACAGAGACGAGAAACACAAACACAGAATGAATGAACTCTTTGATATGAGACTGAGACTGAGACACAGAACCTGAGAACCTCTGATGGATCTACCACTGGATCAGAACCAGCAACAGCTGCTTCTTCACAGACCAGTGTTTAGACCTGGACTCATGAGAACATCTGATTTATTAAGACTCAGATCAGACCTGAACCCTGAAGCTTCATCCTCAGAGGATCCAGGTCTCTGATGAGTCTAAACCCCAGAACCTTCACGGTCCAGGTCGTCCTCAGCGTCTCCTCCTGATGGAGCAGTGACGGCGTCCGTCCCAGGTCCATTGTGCGGCTGCAGCAGCAGACTAAGACCGGGTCAGTTACTCATCATGATGAACGTCTGGAAGACGATAGAAGGAGCTGATGTGACGGTGTTAAATGAAGCAGACAGCTCTAGACCCAGTGACAGCGTGGTGCTGCTGTGACGTGAAACCACACACCGGACCCTGAGTGTCCTAATGCTGTGGACCCAGAGGAGGACATGTGTCAGAGAGGACATATCTATCCAGAGCAGCAGTCAGCACAGCCTGCAGGTCCTCCAGAATCCTCGCTGGAGACGTGTGTGATTTCCTCTTGTCCTCCTTCAAATGTCACCGTGCTGTAAGTCTCTGCAATAAGCTCCGTCATGACACCCGCGTCTCCAGAGGGAGGAATTATTCTCAGCCTTTGTTCAAGGGACATTACAGAGATCATGCAAATGTCCCGTTACCAACAGAAAGTCCCGCGCTGGCTGGACATCTAAAAATGACTCTGTTTGTGTTAACAACTGAATAAATGGGCTTTATTGTTTCCTTAAATTCATTTAAGGTGACAGTTTATTTGCAGCCTGATGACTGATCGGGTGGTTTTGCTCTGGACGTCCTGCAGGGACAGGGACACGGTGCTGCTGGCTCTCATTGTCCTGCACAGGTTGTATCATGAAGCCTCAGTCTTCACTTCCTGTGGGTGAGAATGGGTCATTAAGCTCTCGCCTCCGTCCTGGAAAGTCCCCAATAGAGACGGAAATCCAGAGACTGAAACATGAGCCCGTCCTCGCTGAGCCTGTCCTCGCTGAGCCTGTCCTCACTGAGCCTGTCCTCGCTGAGCCTGTCCTCACTGAGCCTGTCCTCGCTGAGCCTGTCCTCGCTGAGCCTGTTCTGTCCTATGAGGACACTATAAGGACACAGTGAGGACACAGTGAGGACACTATGAGGACACTATGAGGACACTGTGAGGACACTGTGAGGACACTATGAGGACAATATGAGGACACTCTAAGGACACTGTGAGGACACTGTGAGGACACTCTAAGGACACTCTAAGGGCACTGTGAGGACACTGTGAGGACACTCTAAGGACACTGTGAGGACACTGTGAGGACACTCTAAGGACACTGTGAGGACACTATGAGGCAGACCTGTTTAACCCGGACTCCAGAGACCGGATCAGTCAGGACTGGGTTTCAGATCCTCTCAGAGCATCTGGGCCGTTCCAGATGAAGCGAAGCATCAACCAGGTTCATCTTGAACCAGGTCTGACCACCCCGTCATGATCCCCCTCATTACCTGCAGCTCTTAATGACAGAGCAGGAGTTAACATCAGTTATGTGTCTCATGTCCCAGAGAACTGTCCCTCTCTGCTGATCAATGTCCTCCCTGCAGCTCTGAAGCAGCCGTCTTCTGTTTTGACATTCCTGCAGCTCATATGGCCTGGGGGGTCAGATAGGACCCCTCCTTTGCATGTTCCTCTGTGATTCATGTGAACAGTTAGACTCTGCATTCAGGACAATAAAGACGTGGACACACAAACACATGTCCTATGGATCTATGTGGACCGTACTCAGCTCCAGGCTCCATGAGGCTGATGCATCTAGCAGCATTGATCAGAATAAATGAATAAATGTGTCTGTGTGGACAGACAGTGTGCAGGCCCAGGGCTAAGGAGGAGGGTGTGTCCATTAAACCCGTCACATTTACAGCTATTGTCTCGTCCGTCAAAGTCTGAGGGTCTTTAATTTGCTAATCAGACCTCAAGCCCCCAGTTTGTTTGGAGCGGCCGGTGTCTAGATCTTATCTTTACAAGCTGGTTCCCTGACAGGGCGGTATGCAGCGCTCAGCCGGGTCTCAGCACTACCCGGCATTTTTTACAAGTCTGGACGAAGACGCAAAGTCTCTCAGCATCAGAGACGTGGTGACATGTAAACAGCGTCTCAGAAATGAAAGCTGCAGGCTGGTGTTAGAGGGGACGAAGACGAGACAGAATACCAGGAGGATCGCTGTTTGACTGTCCGTCCTGCTTTGATGGACTCCTGCAGGTCTGGTTGTCCACGTGGAGCCCAAACACCAACGCCGGTCCATGTCTCTAACATGTGGACGAGTCTTAAAAGAGCTTTAGGACAATACTGGTTTAGATCAATGTCCAGAATAAAGACATCAGGTAACGAGAGGACAAACAAGATGAGCCAGTGTGGACAGAGACCATGGAGACGTGGAGACGTCTGGGTTGTCCTCTAAGACTCTACACACTCAGGACATGGAGGAGGAGGACACGGAGGAGGACATGGAGAGAAGGACATACTACGACTACCTCCTCCTCCATCTTCTTCTTTTCCTTCTGTCTCTTTTCATGTTTCTTCTTCTTCTTCTTCTTCTTCTTCTCCTCTTCCTGCTCCTCATTCTTCTTCTACTCCTTCTTCTCATTACCTCGTACCTCTATTTGACTTCTTCCTCCTTCTTCTTCTTCTCCTGTTCATGTGATGCTCCTCTTCATCAGTAAATTTCTCCAGTGATTGTGTGATGTGATCTCATGCGTCTGATCGTCTCCACGGTAACGGTTCATCTCTGATCTCAAGTCATTGACCAGGGTGGAGTCTGGATACTGTCCAGCTGAAGCAGAGACGCTGAAGAGACATCGTGGACGTTACCGTCCCTGTGTTCAGCTCAACAGTAAACCTCTGCTTTCATGTTACGTACGAAGTTAAACCACCAGCCAGGAATAACACATGCAGTACAGACGTCAGGAGACATGAACAAAGAGTCCTCCAGCGTAGCGTGTGCTAAGTGTTCCTCATGTTAAAGCCCACATGTTCCTCCTGTGATCTCAGGCTCTTCACTGGGACTCGTTGCGTAACGTTAGAATGAATAAGTCGTATCAGTCGGAGCTTTTAGCTGCAGGCGACAGACTGAAGACGTCTCCAGAGCGTCACAGTCACGTCCATGTAGCCTCCAGTGACCTGATGTCTGTGGACCGGTCTGATCGTGTCTGAAACAAGGTTATTTAACGAAAACGAACAAAATAACGAAAACTGAAACTGAAAAAACGATAACAAACTGAAACAGCTGGCAGCACTTTACAGCACCTCAAGGTTCGTGACGTCACCTGGCAGCACCGTGGCAGTTACAGCAAAAACTGTGAGAAAGCAGTAAAGTCCTGTACGGGACTTTTTTTGAATATGACAACGAGAAACATAAAAGCTAGTGTCTTGTAGTGTCTTGATTCTCAAGGGGAGAATCTCCACGAATCTCAAAGTCCGTTTAAGAAGTTAGCACAAGGTGGCTAATGTCGAGCACCAAGACAAGCTAGCCAATGTGAAAGAGAAGGATTAAAGCAGGGGGAACATTATGTCGATCGCAGTCGACCAGTAGATCGTGAAATTAGTGCGGGTAGATCATGTGCCATTGAAAAAAATGTTTTAGGTGTTAGTCTAAAACATTTAGGCAAAACAAACAGCAAACAGTACTGGACTGTAAAAGTAGCTCACAAACAGTGTGGGTACTCCTGGATTAAAGGAATAGTTCACCCAAAAATAAAAAGTCAGTCATCATTAACTCACCCTCATTTTTTTTTAAATGTAACTTTTGTTGAATTTTATTATACAATATTCACCCTGACCTTTCTGAATCCTGCACCAGACAAATAACCCAAAGCATGAAAAAAATAAAATTAATACTGAAACTAATAAAAACGAAACAAAACTGTGTTTTTTGAAATATATAAACAAACCAAAATAAAATGAGAAAATCCAAATTATTGTAACCTTGGTCTGAACCAAAGAGATGAGATGATCTGGACTAGTTTGTCTGACATGTTTAAACAGAAAGTGTTAAAGTGTTAAAACAAACATGAGTCCCATTGACTTCCACTGTTGTGCTGTGGCCACCAGCGTACAAACATATCAGATGGTTCAGACCATGTGTCGTTACATTACTGAACCTCTGACCTTCGTTGATGCTAAACATTAGCATGTTAGCATTGTTGTTAGCATGCAGAAGGACGGTACCAAGTTGAACCAACCTCAACCAATGGGAGCGACTGATCCAGATGATTGACAGGTAACAAACACAGGCTTCTTGGAGGAGACACACATGTACTGGTTGTACTGACAGATCCTTGTTTACGCTGAGTTTGTGTCAGTGTTTGGATTCATAAGATCCGACTCATCCTTTTGGTTCCTTCACATCAGCAGCTACATAAGTT
Organism: Planiliza haematocheilus; assembly: GCA_005024645.1. Lineage (NCBI taxonomy): Eukaryota > Metazoa > Chordata > Actinopteri > Mugiliformes > Mugilidae > Planiliza > Planiliza haematocheilus. The sequence goes on from SRSE01001380.1 coordinate 64,625, forward strand.
CTCCTCCTGCTGTTCTGGACTGGCGGGACCCTGGAGGACACAGCGTGACTACATCTGCCCGCTGTAGTATCAGCGTGACGGCCGGCCGTGACAATTAGCTGCAGGGATGGAACTGAATCGTATCAGTGAGACGATTCTCTTTGAAGCCTCGGCTCAGTTTCTCCCTCATTAGTCCCAAAAACTAATGTGTCATCGTTCTAGTCTCCGCTCAGCGAGACAAATCTCCACTAAGCCTCTTCTCCGTCTGCCTGACGTCGTGCTGCTGCTGATGGGTGATGATAGAAGACGAGGCGGCCGTGCTGGGGGGCGAGGGGAGGGGGTACCGCTGACCTGTGGTTCGTTGTCACAAATCGTCAATCAGCTGCTGTGATAGAAAATGTCAAACGGTCGGAGTTTAATATCTGCGCTCTCGTGTAATGACCTGGTATCTCAAAGAGGGAAAGCGGTCCGTGGTATTTTCAGAATGCAGGAGTGAGCGGTGATACCTCCAGGCCTCGTCCGGTCGGTCAGAAGAGCACGTTATCTTCTACCACAGGCTGGAAATTCATCTCCTCCAGAAGAGTCCTCTTGTCCCGTCTGAATCATATCCACTCTCCCATATCTCCCTCCTCTGCTGCCTATAATACGCTCTTATCTCCAACGTAACACATCCTTCTCTCTCTCTCTGCCTCGGCTTTTATTTCCTCTTCTGTCACGTCCTACATGCTAATGTGGTCGGGACTCTCTGGTCATCGTGCTGCTCGGATCGTTTCTTCTTCCTGTTACAGACTAAACGGGTTTCTGATGTGTTTTCTGCTCCGAGTCGATCATCACCCGTCACAACGCTAACAAAATGATAACTGCTTCCACTGATTACTGCAATTATCGTCTCCAAACGCTGCAGATAAACACAATCTTCACAGAGTTTACATCTTAAAGGGTTTTTCTGTCGCTGCAGTCGTGTTTTCTGAGCAAACTGGAGAAGAAGAAATGAAGCATCCACCTACAGACATGTCTAATTCCTCCACTGTGTGTTAATGAGACACCGTGTAGACTAGAAGGTCAGCTGTGATGGACAATCAGAAGGACTCTGGGTTTTATTGCTCGTTCAGGGAGTGAACACATCCGGACTCAGCTCAGCGGCAACGCTTGGTGAGACCAAAGAGTTGGACGCTGCAGAAACTCAGATCTGTGTAGATTTGTGTCGATCCAAAGAGAACGTGACCAGAACAGTTTAGTCAGAGAGGAGTTGTGTTCATCTGAAACCTTTAGGATCGTTCTAGTTCTCATCTGAATCGTTAACGGTCGGTCTGGTTCCTGCTGCATAAGGACGGAGCTAGCTTATCTTCATGATCATGATGGATGCTGTGTCAGGTGAAGGTTCTCCGTCATCCAGGTCATAGCTGGTCTGAAACAAGAGCAGCTGGACTCATCCAAGGAGCCTCTTCCTTCAGGTTTCTTCAGGACCTTTCAGCCAATCACAGCTGAGTGCCACAGTCTCCACGGTTCAATTAGGACTGTACCATTGTCTGTTTCCTCCTGTCAGTAGGTTGATGTCTATAGAAGCCTCGTTACATCCTGAGGAGAAATACTTCCCTTAACGCGCTGGGATTTAAATCAGCTCTGCAGAACGTCAGGCCGTGCATCTCTCATGAACGCCAGAGAACATGCAGAGCACAGCTGACGTGCTTCTGACAGCGTCTCGGAAAAAGTGTCAGGCCGCGTTTACTCTGATCACAGCTCAGACGTATGTGGGACGAAGGAAGACAACGGAGGCAGCGCATGTGTGTTTTAACTTAATGCATGAGGTCACACAAACACAAACATCCCCCGTCACGTTCTCTGCTCCATTTCTTCCTGCCAGCGCCGAGATGAAATATTAACAAGGAGGACGCCACCCTAACCCACATACTGCATCCTTAACTCAGGGCTTTAACAGGCACGGGAAAGCACACACAGACACACTCTGACGCCAAGGACGCTGCTTTGGTTTCATTATGCTGCACACACACACACACTCCAGATGTTCAGAGAAGGTTGCACCGTGCCAACATTTCTACATCAAACCCCGGTGTAATGCCGCTGCAGCACCAAAGACGTTTGACTTGATGGAGCGGTGAGCGTCATCCCTGCAGAGCGGCAGCAGCAGCAGCTTCTCTTTGTGCAGATTGATTGGGTGCAGTGTGAAGTTTTCCTATCACATGCTCATCAGATGATCTGACACACTCTGAATACCTGCCATTCAATAATCAATTTACTCGCCAGCTTTCATTTCTCTGCTGCCTCTCCTGCCTTCACCAGCGCGCCACCGGCTGCAGCCCCTCAGGTTGATGTACGTTTTAAAAGTCTCCCCGAGGGTCAATTACGGCATTTAAAATATAATATGACTATATTGGCAGCATGTTTTCCATAAAGCGGGGGGCGCTCATTAGAGGAGCGAGAGTGGAGAGAGACAGAGATGGAGGTGGTGGAGGTGGTGGTGGGGGGAGCAAATAGGATTTGAAGCCTAGCAAAACAGGAGGGCTCTCAGGGAGAAGGGAGTTGTCACTTTTGATTAGCTCCAGTCTCACGGACGAGGCCCCGGCTCGCCTGACGCCCTCCCTGCATCGTTCACACCGTCAGACGGGAAGAGCCGTGCAGCTGATTCACCTTCTTCAGTTTAATAATTCATCCGTGTGCATCAAACCCCTCCCCCTTGCCCCCCCAGCCACACCCAGGACGGTATGAACCTCCAACAACATGCAGCATCCAACGCCTCCAACGACTCAGGAGAACAAAGAAGCAGATGTTTAAATCTGTTTATTTAGGAAACCTGATGCATCAGTGACGTTACTTTAAAATGCTGACCTTTGAGTCGTCTTAAACTACATCTAAATCTGTTTTTATTCAGGAAGAAGAAAACACCCCAAACACCCTCAGATGAAATGTTGGCTCAGCTTCATGGATCCTGGGGTTCTCCAACGGTTTAGTGTCTCTGAGCGTCCACACTGGAGACAGCAAAGGACATTATGTCCACCTTGGACATCTAACGGCTAATGTTCAGGTTGTTGTTGGCTTAGACCCTGAATGCCAGCCACCACACTCAGCCTCTATTTATAGCCACTGTATCAGTGTCGTGGTTCAGGCTGAAGAAACTACTGGCGGGGTAAGTGGGAAGTTTACAGACGGCTGAACCCCTGATGATCTTTCCTCTAGCTCCAGTAAGACGTTGGCACGTTTGCTGAAACTTTCCAAAGGCTCAGATGTCATGTATATCCACTTTAAGCCCCGCCCCCACTGATCTGATTGGCCCAGCAGATCTTTGCTTATGCCTGAGCATTCATTAGCAGCTGCTGATGCTAAAACGAGATAGCATTAGCATCTTCATTAGCCTAAGAACATAACACAGTGATGAGAGCCGTTATGCTAACACAGTCAAATGCTAGCCTAACATAGGATATGTAAAAAAATCTGATTGGCCCGGCAGATCTTTGCCAGAGCAGAATCAGAGTCTCTCTATCTGAGCACTCATTAGCAACTGGTGATGCTAAAACGGGATAGCATTAGCATCGTCATTAGAACATAACACAATGATGAGAGCAGTTATGCTAACACAAACAGTCAAATGCTAACGTTAGCATTTCATTAGCTTAAACAAGTCTTCTCAGGTTACCTGTGGTTACCTCTGATACTCTTCTAGTCTGTCACCACATTAGGCCCCGCCCCCACTGATCTGATTGGCCCAGGAGCAGAATCAGTTCCCAACAGAGAGACCTCTGACACCAACACCTGTTCCTCACCTCCTACCTTCACATCAGCTCCACCTTCTTTCACATGGATCTGACACCGTCCTGCAGAGTCCTCCTCCAGGATCTGATCCAGACCAGACCACCTCTGGACCAGAGCAGAGGGGGAACCATCTGACCCACCAGGTTAGAACCTGAGATGCAGAGCTGTCTCTTTGAGTCACTTTACATCTCCTGTTAGTGAGCGCAGGGTTTGATCCGGTCACCTAACCTCTGCAGTCCTCTCACAAACCTTTGACCCTAAGTCTGGTCTCCTTTGGGACATGTAACAGCGCTTATCTGACTCCTGGAACGTTTTACTCCACACCACAGAAACAATGTCTGCTGTCAGCTGTAATAACGCTCTCAAAGACGCTGGCCTAGTTATGGAGTAAAATACCAACACTTCTCGAGACGCGTTTCCTTCCTCCGCCCTCGTACATCCCTCTCTGCCGCTCCACGTCAACAGGAGCTTTCATGTGAGGAGAGGCGGCGTACGTCGACAGAGCTAACCAGATATCTCCCTTCTTTTAAAAGCAAATGCAGTCGAGGCACGTTGGGATTCAACCTACACTCCTGTTTGTTTGATCTGAGGAGACTTAACTCCCAATTAAACAGAAATGAAATGAGACTAATTCAGCGAGCGCATACCAGCGTCACATTTCACTCAATCCCACATGAAACGGGAGTCGCTCAAAAGTGACACCTACGCTCCCTCCAAAAAACAAACCAAAAAGACGTCTGAACAAAGCCAGAGCTAATTAAAGCAATGCTCCAGAGGACGTCGGACACTTAAATCTGCTGCTGGAGGGAGGGGGGGCAGGTTTAGGTGTCGCTAAACGGATCAGACACCCTGATAAAAATGTTACAGGTCCACTTAAAACCCAGGAACCCATCCTCAGAATACAAATGAACCGGGACCTGGTGTAAATGATCAGACCTTAACTGGTGGACATGAAGGGAGGGGGACTGGATGGACCTAAGGACTGAGACTCAACGTAGGGGGGACATCTCTGGAAGCTCCAGCTCCCCTGGTTCCCTGGTTCCTGTTATGATAGAAAGGGTTATGATGGATGGTTCTGTGGTTCCTGCAGAGTTTATGACCTGCTGCTGGTGGAAAAACCTCAGTGACTTCAGAAACAAAACAAATATTATCTTACAGCGGTCGGCCATGTTTGTAGTTCAGTCCACGTCCCAGCCTCCTGGACTCCAGCAGGATCATACCCAGACTGTGTCCTGCAGACTGAGGCTACAGCTCCTGAGTGAAGCTTCTACCGCAGATTAAAAAAAAGATTTTATGAATTTGTAGAACACAGAGCGCTGAGCTTTTAAATCCAATCAAGTCTTATTTCACACGGAGCTTAAACTCTGCAGCACATCTGACAGCTGCTGCAGGTGCTGTCGCTGTGTCCGGCAGAGAAATGCAGAGTCAGAGAGAGGAGTTTTATTTCCTGAACCCTTAGAGGAGATTATCTAAAAACATGGAGGGTTTGAGTTCATCAGCTTGACTCAGAACCTCAATGAATAGTTTGCTGTGTCCTCCTGGTGTCCAGTCTCTGCTGTGTCCTCCTGGTGTCCAGTCTCTGCTGTGTCCTCCTCCTGGTACCATCTGATCAGTGTTCTCCAGCAGCTTGAACCACTTCAGTTCTGAGATGTTGGTGGGTTTCCTCACATCAACTGCTGCTTCAGGTCCAACAACAACATTTCTCTTGGATTAAGGTCAGGACTTTGACTTGTTCCTAAACATTCATCTGGTTCTTCTTTAACCGTTCTCTTGTAGAACCACTTGTGTTCTTGGTTCTCCTTGTCTTGCTGCATGACCCAGTTTCTCTTCACATTCAGCTCATGGACAGATGTCCTGACATTTTCTTTTAGAGTTCATTGGTCCATCAATGAGGACAAGGCGTCCTGGTCCAGATGCAGCAGAACAGGCCCAAACCAGGACATTAGCTTCACCCCCATGTTTGATGGAGGGATGAGGTTCTGATGGTTCACCTCATTTAAACCAGGACATTAGCTTCATGTTTGATGGAGCTCTGGTTCCATTATTCTGATGTTTTGAATCTTTTTTGTTTTATTTTTTATTTTTTTGTAGAAACGTAGAAACTTGTGAAGGACACAGAAGTTTTTAATATATTAATGTTTTAAAAAACCGATGCCGCCGTGTATTTAGTAAAATATTAAAGTTACCTCAAATAAACTAAAGCGTGAACGTGTTCTGTTCTTAAATGTCTGAGGTTCTGCTGATGTTCCTCAAGTGGATCAGGCTGATCGATCGATGGCATCATCATCATCATAACTCCATCACAGATCGATCATTGGCTCATGATTAGAGACTGAAGGGGGAGGAGGGGAGGAAGGGGGGAGGAGGGGTGAAGAAAGAAAGAAAGAAAGAAAGAAAGAGAAGAGAGCTGATCTAGTGAATGGAGGGAGTGAACAAAACAGAGAGAGAGGAGGGGGAAGGCAGTTTGGGGGTGGAGTAATTCAGAGAATGCAAGACTCTGCCCTCCCTCCCTCCCTCCCTCCCTCCCTCCCTCTCTCTCCCTCCCTCCCTCCCTCTCTCTCCCTCCCTCCCTCCCTCCTCCTCCTGGTGGAGGTTCATCCTTCAGGCTCGGTAGCGGACATTTGGTTGGAGGACCTCGGGACATCGGGACGTGTGAGGTCTGAGCTCCGCCGGTTTTTCAGCGGAGACGATGTGATCTCTCTCCTTTCTCCTCCCTTTCTTTTTTTAACGTCCTTCGCCTCGTCTGGACGGGTTCATTTATTTATTTTTTATTGTTTTTTATTTTTTTAATTCTTGCAGCCGCCTTCGCTTCAACTCCGGACGTTATTATTGTTTCATATTTTAGAGAATAAATCCACCTTCCGCCGCCGCGCCTGTTAACTTTGGAGCGGATCGAGGAGGAGGAGGAGGCGGCGCGTCGGAGCCCAGACACCGAGCACCGAGCACCGGGCAGCCCGAGCGTCCATGTCCGCTGGAGGAGGACGAGGCTCGGCTTCCAGCAGCAGCAGCAGCCGCAGAAGAAGAAGGAGGAGGATTTAGGCTGAACGGGAGGAAGGGATATAAACCCCGGAGGAGATTTAACGGTCAGTCCTCTTCTCCTTTCAGCTCTGGCTCCGGTATTCTCCGGTATTCTCCGGTATTGTGTGTTGTCTGGTGTTACTCGCTGTGCTCCGGGCTGTCTCGGGGTGTTTTCCCGCAGCCCTAACGCGTCCGTGCTGGCAGGAGAAAGTCCGTCCTCTCTCCGTTACACGTTAAAAGCGTTCAGATTTATTTTGCGCATGCACGCTCGGACCGGCGGCGTCAGGTTCGGCGGCTCCGCTGACACATCCGGGTCCGGTCCGGCCGGGGTTCTGGAGACGCCGTGATTTGCGGCAGCTCCGCGGCGGAGGAGGAGGAGGAGGAGGAAGAGGAGGATATTTTTAGTCGATGTCTGTGTTATTAGCTGGCTCGCTGGGGTACTTACTTATCCACACCCTGCTCCCTGCTTTCCCTCCCTTCCCTGCCTTACCCCACCTCCCCCGGGCGTCCCCCCTCCGTCCCACCCCAGCGTTTGGACAGCTGACACCAGCCTCATTCCGCTGGACTCAAACCCGAACAGGTGCATTTTAAAACGCCAGGCCAGGACCTGCTGGGCTCCAGGAGGGACGGGCCTCCTCGGACTCCATGGTTTATTTATGGCGCCCCTCGGCCCCCCCTGGGTCCTGGGTCCCGTACAGTCCTGTAGTGTCCTCAGTCCTCACTGACCTCATTGTCCCTGCTGCTATTTTCTGTCTCCCGGTTTCGTGCCGCTGTGGTCTGGAAGTTAGTTACAGAGCTTCAGATATGTGGGGGGGGGGGGGTCTGATCCTCCATGTGTGCCAGGAAAAACCCAAACGATGCCAGCGTCTAGAGCTCAGAGCCTCTGGAGGTGAAGTAGGTGCGCCCCCCCCTACACACACACACACTCGTCATGATTCCTCTCACGTCTGCTTTGCCATGGAGACGTTTGACAGGCTGCTGCGGTGTGGGGACGTCTCCTCTGACCGAGGGACGAGACCGGCAGAGACAGGACGAAGGGCCTGGGGGGGGGTTAGCTCCAGAGACAGAACGAAGGGCCTGGGGGGCCTAAGCTCCAGGGACATGATGTGTTATAATAATAATAATGAGTTTAAGTCTTTAACACGTTAAGCTCATGGTCAGAGCTGGTGCAGCTTCATGTCTGACCTTTAACCTTTGTCCCAGCCCTTCATGAGTCAACGAGACTCTTTCCTCCAGTAAATAAATAAACGCTGATGATCTTCAGCTCGTGTTTCCTGAATGTTGGACGACCGTCCTGGCTTCACTACAGAGAGCTTTTTATTTGGATTTTATTTTAGCCGCTGACCTTTAAGGTCCTGGAAGAAACGCAGATGACTTACTGTTAACACCCCCGTCCCTTACCCAGTCCCTTACCCCCGTCCCTTACCCCCGTCCCTTACCCCGTCCCTTACCCCCGTCCCTTACCCCCGTCCCTTACCCCCGTCCCTTACACCCGCCCCCTGTCAGCTAGGTGTGTTGTTTATTTCAGGTCTTAAATGTGATCTGATTGGTTTAAAGAACAGGGGCCCAGAATGAGTGAAAGGACCCCCCCTCGCCCCCCCAGTAATGGGTATTTTGGAGGGTGTTGAGTGGTCCCGTGGGGGCCGTTATTCTCCGTCTGAAGCCTTGGAGGAGGCCGGGGGCTCCACCTATCTCCCTGTTGACCTCAGTGGATGTAAATCAATACTTTCAGTCAGAGCTTCACTTTTATTCTGCTCCATTCTCTTCATTCATACGAAGCCTTTAGTGACGTAAATCAGCCAGACCTGCAGCTGAGCACACTGGCCTGTGTGTGTGTGTGTGTGTGTGTGTGTGTGTGTGTGTGTGTTTGTTTCCCTGAGCAGCAGGAAGAGCCGTGTTGGTTTTTACGCTTCACTGTTGATTCGTTCGTGCAGTGTTGTGTGTCTTGTGTGTGTTGTTTGTTGTGTAACCTCTGACCTGATAATGAATCAGCTGATCCTGGATCCGGTCGTTTTAGTTTTGCGGTGAAAAGTTTGGACGATCGTTGAAGCTGCATTGATTCTGTTAGTGTGTGAACCAGTGAGATGTTTTAATGGATGTGGTGACGGTGGAGAAGAAGAAACACAACGATAACGTAGACGGTTTCCTTCCGTTTGAAATGTCAGAAATCTGCAGCAAACACAGAGGCAGCGTAGTGACTCTTCTTTCCTTCTTCTTCTGTGGTTTTCTCTGACTGACCTGCTCACACATGACGAGAGTTTTCAGACTGAAAGTTGCTGCAGTTGTTGCTTCCACGTGTCGTTCAGCCATAAAATCCCAAAATGTTTGGCCGAAAAATAATGTATACGTAGAGGAATAAAACAGATGACTCTTGTTGGTCAAACGTAGGACGCATCTTTGATTAAATGTATTTGACCCATGTAGCCCCGCCTGCTGCCACAGAAGGGGCGGGGCTTATACGACCTATACTGCAGGCAGACACCAGGGGGAGCTCCACATGCTTCGTCTTCACTGTGGCGTCTACATTTGATGGACAGGGAGGACTAACAGCAATCTGATTGGCTGGAGGACTGTGTCTCTGATTGGCTGGGGGACTGTGTCTCTGGTTGGCTGGAGGACTGTGTCTCTGGTTGGCTGGAGGACTGTGTCTCTGGTTGGCTGGAGGACTGTGTCTCTGGTTGGCTGGAGGACTGTGTCTCTGGTTGGCTGGAGGACTGTGTCTCTGGTTGGCTGGAGGACTGTCCAGGTGAAGTGAGGCCGTGTTGACCATTGTCCTTCTGACCCTGAAGCTTCAGTGAAAGCAAAGATCAAACATGTAAACCAGGATTAGTGCTGCAGGCGCTGCAGTCGTCTCTGTGCTCCACTGAGGTTTCCTCTGCTCTAACCTGTAAGGGTTAAATATTTACGGCGTGGCGTCCGCCGGCTCGCCGCTCTGCTCCTGGGTGGTTTCCTGTGCTCACTTGTTCATTTAGCATTTAGCTACCGGACGGAGAGTCAACAGCAGCAGAGCTCTCCTCTGAAAGGACTCAGTCTTTGGTAAAAAGGTGCATTTCTTCTCAGCCTGAGAGCTTTAAATGACCTCTCTCTTCAAGGTGACGATCAGCTTAACGGGGGGCAGGGGGGGGGGGCAGGGGGGCAGGCCTCGCCTCAGCCTGCTGTGTGTAGAGAGGACCAAACCAAAACAATGACTTTAAGGAAACAGGAATTCCTTTTTACTTTTGTTCCTCCACCCAAACTGAAGCATGTTTACTATGTGCTGAGTACCTGACCTGATACGGCCCCGAGTACATGAAGTACATGAAGTACATGAAGTACATGAAGTACATGTACGTGAATCCAGTGTACACACAGTAGAATAATAAATGTGAGCTCAGTGAGTCACTGAAGCTGCAGGATAAACTCCTCGTCCTGTTTTCTGTAAACGTGACGACGACGGCTTTGGTTTCATCTCTGTCCCAGTAAACAAGATTCCCATTGAAAAGGCAGAGGCAGGCCCTCCTCCTCCTCCTCCTCCTCCTCTTCCTCCCCCTCCTCCTCCTCCTCCCCCCCCCCCCCCCCCCCGTCTACGTCTCCCTATTTCAGAAATCAATATCGTCCTAACTAGGATAGAGTTGTGGTCTTATAAAAAGCCCCGTGTATCCTCTGAATGATGAGTCCAATCTTCGCCTACGAGTGGAAGGAGGGATCTTCTGTGAGATCAGGATGAGTTTGGGATGAAGGTACAGAAAGGGTTCTAATGTTATGGTCTTATCCGACTTCATCGCTTCAGGAGATGAGATTCAGGACGTCCAGCCTCTTACTTCAGGAGGCGTGGGAAGGGACGGTGATGGTGGCGGTGGGATAACGACACATGCAGGACTTTGGTTGGTGACGTTGGCCGGCAGCAGGTTGAGAAGATCTGCTGGAGCTGGTCTTTGTGCTGTTGTCATGGTTTCAACGTGGTTTAAAATAGAGGCCAATAAAAATAACCAAGCAGACGGCGGCCCGCTGCTCTGGAGCCCATCCATGACGTGCTGCTCTATGTGAGTCATGGCGTCGGACCGGCTCCACGTTCAGGCCGTGACGACGCGGATGCTGCTGCTTTGATTGAAACCCTCCAGAGCTGAGAGTCATCAGCTGTAAGCTCTTCATGACACGCTTCCTCCATGCAGAGTCCTGTCAGTCCGTCAGAGAGGCCTTCAGCTGCTCTCACTGTAAATACATCAGAGGGAGGGGGTGAGGAGGGGAGGGGGGGCTTGTGGTTAATTAGAGGCTGAGGCTGAGAGAGTTTGTGTCAATGTTTGTGAGAGTTCACACTGATCTGAGTGAAGTTAACTCTAGTAGATGGTTGTGAAGTTTGGCCTGGAGCCGTGTCAACAAGAAGCAACGCTGCAATCAACACCTGTCGACATTAACCCTCTCACACCTGAGCCTCTTCTCAGTTTGACCATAAACAGGACAGTTTCAAATGAACAGGGAGAGGTGCAAGGGAGGAAAGGCTCAACGTCTCAGCTTGGAGGAAAGATGACGACGTTGATCTGAAGTAGGGATGCACCAAAAACGTTCATCTGAACTAAAATAAATTCATTTTTTGGGTCATTTTTCAGCTGAAAATTGCTGCGGTTGTTGCTTGTTGGCCCAAATGTCCTAAAATGCGGGTTGTTGCTTGCACATGTTGTTTCAGCCATAAAATCCAAAAATTGTTGGCCAAAAAAATAAAAACAAAACTGCACTTTCTGTTTATCACCAGAACAACACGGCTGAAACAGAGGTGTTGTGATGATGCAAGTAACAACCGCAGCGTTTTCATCCAAAAATGACCCAAAATGTATTTTTTTCAGCCACATTTGTTTCGGTGCTTCCCTGATCTAAGGTCCTGCAGCCCAAACGTTCCCAGCTCTGTGAGCGTGCTGAGAATCAAACGAATCAGCTTAACAGAATGACTGATGGTAGCAGAGCTGCAGTGGAGGCTTCAGGACGGTCGCCATGACGTCTCCATGGACGCTGGTTGTCTCCTGCACAGTGAGCTCAGCTGTGGATTCTCACCATGACTCATGACGCCTCCCAGCAGCTGGAATAACCCTCCCTCTGCCACATGGCAAAGGTTTCTGTTGATTGAAGCGACCTGGGAAGGAGCGGCCGTCCCGAGCCGAGCGGAGAAGGTCACGTCAGCAGGTGTCGGCCAGAAAGCTCCCGACTCTTTTCAGGAAGCGTGACGGCGTTTTCCTGCGGGCGGCTCTGAGCTCGGAGGGCGGCGGTCGCTGCTGGTTGTAGAAATTGCAGCTGACACGGGTTTGTGGCGCTGCAGAGGGAGCCGAGCAGGAAGCCGGCCAGGACGTTAGGAGCCATCACTGAGACTTTTGGTTCCCATTAGCTGTCAGACTGCTGCTCTGTCTTTACTGGAAGGTTTCCTCTCTGCAGCTGAAGCAGATATCTGCACCGTGTGTGTGTCGCCGTCCTAATGTGTGGCGGTGCAGTGATTAGTTCTGGGGCATTAACTGCTTATCAGTGGACAGTTTTATTAGCCCCCTTGTTGTGGCTGGTTAGCCTTCTGGACATGGAGCCAAGCGGCGCTCTGAGTTACCCGCTCGACCATGGAGGAATTCCTCCGCCACGCAGAGAGGAGCCCTGATTGTGATTCAGCCTCAGCAGAAGTTACGCTGGATACGCAGCCTTATTCCTGCAAATACTACCACTACCACTATTACCACTACTACTACTACTGCTACTGCTACAGTCTGTGTGTATGAAGTGGTAACGCAGCCCTGAAAGGCCCGTGTGTTGTTTCCGTTTGGACGTTCCCAGAGGTCTAACCATTTGGTCTTGTTAAATCAAGCACGGAGGAGTTTGAGCTGAAAACATTTTATTAGTGCTGGCTGCTAGTGTAATCCTGGGCTTTTACATTTAGACACAAAGCAACTTTTATTTGTTCGTAGCTCCGCGGCCGCCGACTAAAAACCTCAGGAGCCGCGAGAACTTCTATTTTCTAATTGGCGGCGATTACGGCTTCACACGATATTAACTGCTCAATTAAAGCAGAAGCTGGGCCACATTTAAAGTGATTATATGATGAACACTGCACCACTGTCGCTGTAGCAACTGTTCATATTCAGCGCTCTTCTGTTCTCGTTAGCATTAGAAACTAGCGTAGCAGTTAGCAGGCGTTAGCATACGCCTATGGCAGTTTACATTGAGTAAGCTAGCTTAGTAGTTAGCAGGCGTTCCAGCTTCCTCGTCAGCAGTTGGAAGGAACCACAGTCAGTTTTAACCCAACTAAAATTTTTAATAACGTCAGAAAGCACGTTTGCACTTGTATAAATAGTAAGAACAAGCTGGCTGCGTTTAGTCAGCGTTTAGTCAGCGTTTAGTCAGCGCGTCTCTCTGCCTCTGAGGTTGTGTGTTTGCTCTTGTTGAAGCGTCAGAAATAGACTCGCACGTTGCAGCTTGTTGCTCGGTCGTCTGCAGAGGAATTCAGGCTTTGAAAAGACGCTCGGCTTTACTTTCACGAGGTTAGGGCTGATCTGGTTTGAGGTGTTCACACTGAGGAGACGGGACGGGAAGTTACTGCTCCTCACTCTGTTTACATGTGTCAGTATTAAAAATTAACGACAGTAGAGGAGCACAGCGCTAAGAATGTGTTCACCCCACGACACACTCTGCTTTAACTTCTTTGAAATAATTTGTGCACATAAATGTAAATGAAGGCACAGAGCTGGAACAATAAATCTGTTTAGATAATCATCAGAATATTTCATGGTTCCAGTTTCTTTGCTTTTCCTTTTAAATATTTTAAACGTTATTATTTAAATTATTCATCTGCTGGGGCGTAAATCTGTCGCTGGGTCAGAATGAGGGGAAATGAAAATGTCACGTCGGCCTCTGGAGGTTCCACAAACCAAACAAACATTTGATTTCCAACCAGGAGAATGAGTTTAACTTTAAGTCTATATTTTTATATTTAGACCTGCAGAATGAGGAGACGCCACAAACCTCTGGAACCAATGAGGACGGTAGATTTGAACCCGGTGGATGTGATTGGATCGTACCCAGCCCCGGTGTTTGTTGCTGGATTTAAAGGTCATGTTGTGCGTCTGTGTGTCGTGTTGAATGTTGACTCAGGCAAACAGCTCCGTCTTCCACCTGGCCCCGAGCTTTTAAAGCGTCGGCGGTAGATAAATAAATACAGCAGGCCCAGGAAATGAGAAGCCGACATGTTAAATCTAACAGTCAAACACCACCCGGCCCACTTCACACCACCTGTGTGGGGTGGTGGGGGTCAGCTGATGAAGGGCTATGTGACGTTAGCGTTAAATGATTATCAGTCTGTTAGTTTACCAAGAAATCAGCCTCATCTATCAAATGAACTTCTCTGAGTCGATGTCTGATACCAGTCATCCTCTAGAGACCTGAGAGCATCGATTACCGTTCATCAGTCATATTGACTAGCGTAGCAGGTTAGCATCTTAATCTACGTAGTTCATTAAACATGGAACGTTTGAACGTCTATAAACGAATATTCAGGCTCCACAGAGAAAGAGCCCAGCTGGGCCGGCAGCTTAGAACCCACAACCTTCAGGCCGTGATGCTAACCACCGCTAAAGGTAGCTAGCATCCAGTTAGAGCAGAGTGTTGATGGAAACCTGCCTGGTTTGGTTTTAGAGGTCGATATGAGCAGAGACACACTGATGGAGAGCAGAGCTGACATGCTAGCTGTTAGCGTCCCCATTAGCATCACCGTTAGCATCACCGTTAGCATCTGCCCTAGTTCGCTAAAACAGCTGATGAGGAAACGACAGCAACCATCAGACCGAAGAGAGGTTTCAGTTTTAAGAAGCGTTCTTCTTCTTCGTCTAAAAGTCTCCGTTTAAAGAGTTTCCTCTCTTTGACGTTTGGCTTCAGGTTTTTGTTTCTTTTGGTAAACATTACGACTCGTTCAGCAGGACTCGATGCATCGATGACGGTGCAGAGTTGTTGCATAAATTCTATGCGTTGGTATTTTCCAGATCAGCAGAGCTCATTGATACCTGGCTGTGCCTCGGCCAGATGTTCTGTCGCTCTGTCGGTCGATGCAGCAGGAAGTAAACAGTCGGGGGGAGGGAGGGGAGGGATGGGGAGGGGGGGGATGTGTCACGGCTCTTGAACGCTCATCTCCGAGCCTATTTGCAGATTTGTGTAACGGATCAGGATGCCATGAGTCACCCATTCATGCGGCTTCTTCGCCCACCCGTTTTATCCCTGCATTCATCCACCCACCCACACACTCATCATCCATCAAGGCGTTTATTCACCCCCCACCCATTCATCCGTCAATCTGTCTTTTTATGACGGGCAGAGTCATTCAGAGGGACGAGCGCCGGGGCCGGGGGCCGCCAACGGGCCCCGATGATTCACGTCCTAGAGACGCCATCGCCGCTGTAGGATGTGTGTGCGCAGTCTACTGGGACAGAGCGGGAATCTGGGAGTGACAGTGGACGTAGTAATGGGACGTCTTGATTGATATGACTGGAGACTGCAGGAGGTGGGGAGAAAGGGGGGAGGCAGGGTGAGATGGAGAGAAACGAGGTTAATAGAAAGAGAGAGAAGAAGGAGGAAGAGGACAGGTTGGACAAATGTCTTTCTACGACGTCCTGTGCAGCCGTGGAGCCGAGGGAGGCCGTCTGCTCTGCTGGTGGGGGCTTTAGGGAGGAGGGGGGTTATTGTTTACAGAGTTTCCTCCCCGTCAAAGATCATTACAGTCTGATAAGGCAATAATCTTCAAGGGCGAATGGATGGAACTGCAGAGGCAAACACGCCCAGATCTCTGCAGCTTTCCTCAGAGTCCGTCCTCCGTCCCTCCGTCCCCTCCGTCCATCCGGCCCCAGGGCCTCAGATCTCTGGCTCAAGATAAGAGATTAAAAGAGAAGTCATGAAACTGCAAAGTTGACTTGAGGCTTCATTCAGACTCTGAAACGTGTGCTAGCTTTAGGATGAAGAGCTTCTTCCATAAGTCATGGAGTGATTTTTCTTTGTAGCCTGAGGTGATGTTCTTGAAATGTTCTCCAGAACCTCTCAGGATGTGAACACGCAGTAAATCTATACGAGCGACGGCGGGAAAGGCGGCTGCTTGAGTCCGTTTACAGCAGAGATGAAGCGTTTTCCTGACCTCCAGGATGAGGGATGTGTTGGGTGCAGCCTGGAGGCCTGGTTCACCTCAGACCAGGTGTCGAGCCTCGTCCTCCTCAGAGCTGAGCCTGTAATCAGCTCCTCTCTGCTGGAACGATATGAATTCTGTTTGAAGACAACCGACGCGCAGCCTTCTGGACCAGCTCGCTCCCGGTTTGTTGCTGCGTGACCAAACATAATTTGCCTCGGTGAGCGCTTTGATAAAAGTTCTGTCAGACTGAGGACGAGTGGCAGAGCTAATGTTGTTCCTCCACGCAGTCGATTTATTAAAGGACGACCCTTAGGTTCATTTCTCCTCTCCTTCGTTTCCAAATAAAGACAAAAAGACGGACGGTGCGGCTCTGGGTTTGTTCTCACAGACAGAGAGGCTCGTCTTTGAAGTGCACCAACTCATCAGCAGCTTCGTTGTTATTCTGAGACACCAGCTCAGACTCAGTAGCGCGGCCAATACCTTCATTGTTTGCTCTGTGCTATCGGAGGGTACGACTGCACTTAAAAGACTGTCACCCACCAGAGAGGGGGAGGAGAGGAGAGGGGAAGAGA
>SRSE01001381.1:0-55000 GCA_005024645.1 Planiliza haematocheilus
GGGATGACTATTCAGCATCATAAGGATGTTTCATTTTGACTGACATGACATAAGCAAATGATAATGTTATAAAACAGCAGAGAATTGTATGAAAGTAACTGATACATGTCTAAAAGCATTTGATCAAAGGAATGAGAAACTGCTACGATGATGAGCACAAATGACTCAATGTTGTGGAGGTTGAACTTATAGTTGTGAGAACTTTCATTCTGATCTGAGAAAAGCACCAAAGAGACTGAGAACAACTGTAACTCTATTATAATAAACAGTTAGTAAATAAACATCATCACAGTCATTTACTCTTGGAAAATATAAAGACCTTAAAATAAAAGATTTCAGAAAGTAAACAGATGTCTGCAGATGTCTTATAATCCTTGAACAACTTTCATTAAACCAAAGTTAAACTAAAATGCATCTGAGAGCAGTTCCTGAGATCACTTCCTGTCTCATGTGTTCTGGTTCTTGATATGTTTCTATAAATGTCTGACGCAGCAGTGTTTCTTCCTCCAGGCGTCAGTGGACGGTCTTGTCTGTCCTCTCACACTGTCTTTGCTGCGTTCAGGTGGACCGGGTGGACCGGACTCCGCCCACTCTGACCTCCAGGTGGAGTCCCAGCACCGTGGTGGATCTGGGCGGTGGACGTTACGGCGTCTTTATCACCAACAAACATCTGCAGGCCTCCGACCCAGACAGTCCCACGGACGAGCTGGAGTTCTCCGTCAGCAGACCTCCACGCTTTGGATACCTGGAGAACGCTGCCACAGGTAAGGGTGAAGGTCACAGGCACCAGGAAGACGTGAGGAGCATCACTGTGTCTTTATTTCAGGCGCCTACATCAGAGGTCGTTTCACTCAGCGGGACGTGGACCAGCGCTCTGTGCTGTTCATCCTCCCGACAGACGTGGAGGTGACGGCCGACAGCTTCGAGTTCCTCCTCAGCGACCCGGCAGGAAACACGATGCTGCCTCAGATGTAGGTTCCTCTAATCAGTCAAACTTATCTGGACTAGAAGACGTTTCAGCTCTAAATGATGGAGGAGGGTTTAGGTTTTTATCTCCTGAAGGTCACATGACCAGAGTCTGGTAATGACCTGGACCTGGACCTGGAGGAACCTGTTGTATCATCACTGCTGTTCTTGTTCATGATGAACTAGAGTGAATGTTGGACTGAGCCGGTGTCTCTGCAGACTGGAGTTGTCCTGGTCTCGGGTGGAGCTGTCGGCGTCCTGCTACAGAACCTGTGAGACAGCGGGAACTCTTCAGATCCAGATCCAGCGCAGTGGCAGAAGTGTGGACCCGGCATACGTCGGGATCCAGGTGACGCTCCTGAAAGGTTTCTTGTTAAAGCCGTGTGCTGGAGGTCCACACTGAGCTGAACATCAGGGCGCACGTTTAAACACGAAGAAGAAGAAGAAGCTGCTCGTCACTAACGTTTCTGACGTCTTGTTCCTGCAGGTGGACGGAGGATCGGCTAAACCCGGCAGAGACTTCACTCACAGCTCAGCCAGTCTGATCCAGTTTGATCCAGGTCTGACTCACCTTTACTCAACATCTAGTCTGTTTGTCTCAGGTAAACACTGAGCGGCAGGTCGACGTCATCTGGTTCTGGATACGGCCGCGGTCTAAACTGGACTGGTTCAGATCATCATCTCTGATCTTCATTCACATTCTTTCCAGTTGTTGGGTTTGGTTTGTGTTTATCTGTGGAGACGTCAAAGAGAAGAAGAAGAGTTCCCGTCTGACTCTCAGATCTTTAGTTATTCTTCATCCTTAGTTTACTTTCTCAGTTCTCAGTGTTCTGCTCCTGTTTCAGGTGTGAACATTAAGACTTGGAATATTTACCTGACGGATGACGGCCTGGAGGAAAACCATGAGACATTCACTGTCACCCTGAAAAATCCACGCAACGGCGTCCTGGGACAGAGGAGCTCAGCGACCGTGGAGATCATCGACCCACGAGGAGGTGACTGCTCTGGTTGCTGTGGAGAGCTGCTCACTGCTGGCCCGTCTTTATTTAGTAAAAGTTTATCGTTGACTCAGCTCCTGATGTTCAGCTCTAAAACTTAAAAGATAAAACGAAACGTCAAAGATGGTAAATGTTGTTTTTCTGTCTCTCAGGACGATGTGACCCTGACGACCTGAAGGTCGACCAGCGACCTCCTCTTCCTCCTCCTCGCCTCCAGGACCCCCATCCAGAGGAGGAGGACCCGGTCACAGACATCGAGGCGGAGCTGCTGTGGGAGAACCAGCCTCCCCCGTCCAGAGGAGACGTCCCCGACCGTCAGTCCTACTCAGACGATGGACGTGGAGAACATCAGGATCTGGAAGCCTCCAGCTCCAGGCAGCTGACTGGGACCAAGACTGGGACAGAGACCTGGACCAGCTCTGGAGGGAGACGTGGAGGACTAGAGGTGTGTGTGATGGACTCATTGATGACTGATGTTGCTGGATCATGGATGGTTGATGTGTCTTGATGTTCAGGTGCATCTGTCGGCTGAGACGTCATCTGAGGACAAGGTTTGGACGGTAAGACTCCTCTAAACCACTGCTCCTCCCTCCTCTCTCCACTCCCTGCTCATGACTCCTTCTCCATCAGTTCCACAGTCTGACTCCTCTCCGGCTGGAGGAGCTGCAGCCGGGTCAGTCTGACAGGCCTCGGCCTCATGGTCGCCTCCTGGAGGAGCTCAGAGTCTCAGAGTCTCTCCAGAAGGATCAGCCAATGAGGAGGTGGCAGGAGCTTCACCAGCGCAAGGTAAACACTGACACACACACACGCACGCATGCACACACACTTTTGTTTGTTGTTGTGGTGTTATTGTTGTTGTGTTGTCTCCAGACGTCAGTCAGCAGCTGGTGTCCTGATGGATGGACTCTCTACAGCAGCTCCTGTTTCTTCCTCAGTTCGTCTGAAGCCAGTTGGAGCAGCGCAGACAGAACCTGCTCTCTACTGTGAGTCCGTAGATATGACTCTACATGACTCTACATGACTCTACATGACTTTACATATATGACTCTACATATATGACTCTATATGACTCTGCATGACTCTACATGACTCTACATTCACTCATTCATTCATTCACTCATTCATTCATTCACTCACTCAATCACTCATTCACTCATTCACTCACTCATTCATTCATTCACTCATTCACTCACTCATTCATTCATTCACTCATTCATTCACTCATTCATTCATTCATTCATTCACTCATTCACTCACTCATTCATTCACTCATTCATTCATTCATTCACTCATTCATTCACTCACTCTTCATTCATTCATTCATTCATTCACCCATTCATTCATTCACGCAAAACTCACTCTTCCTCATTCACTCACAATCATATCTCATTCATTCACTCCATCATTCACTCATTCATTCATTCACTCACTCATTCACTCATGCATTTTCACGCATTCATTCACTCAGTCAGCTCACTCACTCATTCATTCACTCATTCATTCATTCACTCACTCATTCACTCATTCATTCACTCACTCATTCACTCACTCACTCATTCATTCACTCACTCATTCATTCATTCACTCATTCAATCATTCACTCACTCATTCATTCACTCACTCATTCACTCATTCATTCATTCACTCACTCATTCGTTCATTCACTCACTCATTCATTAATTAATTCATTCATTCATTCATTCATTCACTCATTCACTCACTCATTCATTCATTCACTCACTCATTCATTCATTCACTCACTCACTCATTCATTCACCCATTCATTCATTCACTCACTCATTCACTCATTCATTCACTCATTCATTCACTCACTCATTCATTCACCCATTCATTCATTCACTCACTCATTCACTCATTCACTCACTCATTCATTCACTCATTCATTCATTCATTCATTCACTCACTCATTCATTCATTCACTCATTCATTCATTCATTCATTCATTCACCCATTCATTCATTCACTCATTCATTCTCTCATTCATTCATTCATTCATTATTCACTCATTCACTCACTCATTCATTCATTCACTCATTCATTCACTCATTCATTCATTCATTCATTCATTCATTCACCCATTCACTCACTCACTCATTCACTCATTCATTCACTCATTCATTCATTCATTCATTCATTCACCCATTCACTCATTCACTCACTCATTCACTCACTCATTCACTCATTCATTCACTCATTCATTCACTCATTCCTTCACTCACTCATTCACTCATTCATTCATTCATTCACTCACTCACTCACTCATTCATTCATTCATTCACTCATTCATTCACTCATTCATTCATTCACTCATTCATTCATTCATTCATTCACTCATTCATTCACTCATTCATTCATTCACTCATTCATTCATTCATTCATTCACTCATTCATTCATTCACTCATTCATTCATTCATTCATTCATTCACTCACTCATTCATTCATTCATTCATTCATTCATTCATTCACTCATTCATTCATTCACTCATTCATTCACTCATTCATTCACTCACTCATTCATTCATTCACTCATTCATTCATTCATTCATTCACTCATTCATTCATTCACTCACTCATTCACTCATTCATTCACTCATTCATTCACTCATTCATTCACTCATTCATTCACTCATCATACTCATTCATTCATTCATTCATTCACTCACTCATTCACTCATTCATTCATTCATTCATTCACTCATTCATTCATTCACTCATTCATTCACTCATTCATTCATTCATTCACTCACTCATTCATTCATTCACTCATTCATTCATTCACTCATTCATTCATTCATTCACTCATTCATTCACTCATTCATTCATTCACTCACTCATTCATTCATTCACTCACTCATTCATTCACTCATTCATTCATTCACTCATTCATTCATTCACTCACTCATTCATTCATTCACTCATTCATTCACTCATTCATTCATTCATTCATAATAGTGCAGCCTAAAGATGTTTATCCTCACAGTAAACAGTCAGTGGATGACATCAGCTGTTCATGAAGTAAACCGGTCTCAGCTGATCCACTATGACGTAGTAGAGTGATAGAAATGTTTCTCTCATCGTCACTCCATGCTGTTTCCTTCTCCTCCACCTGCTCTAGCTCTTCCTCCCCCTCTTCCTCGTCCTCTCTCAGCAAAGTCTTCCATTGTTGTTGGAAAAGAAAAAAAGATGCTCACCTGTTACATAACACCTGTTTGACCATAGCAAACCTGTGACTTTATGTCAGATTGTTGTGTTCAGTAAACGTAAAGAGATGAGCAACAACCTCAGACTGTGGCTGATGATGTTTTCATGGTTGCAGCTTTAACAGCAGTCTGAGCAGCGTGTCGTCCAGAAGAGACGTCAACTGGCTCTGGAGGTTCGCTGGGAAGAAGCCATTTTGGATCGGTGGGAGAAAGCTTCATTTATTCAGACTGATCTACTTTAGTAGTTTAATCAATCAGAAACTTTTCTCTCTGTGTCCATGTCTGTCTCAGACCTCAGGTTGGTGACTTACACTCTCAGTTTGTGTCACTTGTTCTCCCCCTCCTCCTCCTCCTCCTCCTCCTCCTCCTCCTCCTCCTTCCTGTTCTTCCTCAGGTCTGTCTGGACGTCCGGGCCGGTGGGCGTGGCCTGACGGGCGCTCTCCATCGTTCTCCAGACTGAAGGAGGCGCCGCTGAGTGACCCTCGGTCTGACGAGGCCTCAGGCTGCGTCCTGGTTGAAAACCCCAGAAGATGGATCTCCAGCAGCTGCTCAGCAGAGACTCACAGCTTCATGTGTTCATCTCCAGCTCGGCCTCATTGATCTGCCTCGGCCTCTGCTCCTGTAATGATTGAACTGAGCTGCTCTGTACGCGTCACATTAAAGTCGCTGAGTGGAACACGAGTCTGGATGTTCTCTGTGAGGTTCTCTGTGAGGTTCTCTGTCATGTTCTCTGTCCTGTTCTCTGTGAGGTTCTCTGTCATGTTCTCTGTCCTGTTCTCTGTTATGTTCTCTGTGAGGTTCTCTGTCATGTTCTCTGTCCTGTTCTCTGTTATGTTCTCTGTGAGGTTCTCTGTCATGTTCTCTGTCCTGTTCTCTGTTATGTTCTCTGTGAGGTTCTCTGTGAGGTTTTCTGTCATGTTCTCTGTTCTGTTCTCTGTCCTGTTCTCTGTTATGTTCTCTGTGAGGTTCTCTGTCATGTTCTCTGTCCTGTTCTCTGTTATGTTCTCTGTGAGGTTCTCTGTGAGGTTTTCTGTCATGTTCTCTGTTCTGTTCTCTGTCCTGTTCTCTGTCCTGTTCTCTGTGAGGTTCTCTGTCATGTTCTCTGTCCTGTTCTCTGTCATGTTCTCTGTGAGGTTCTCTGTCCTGTTCTCTGTCCTGTTCTATGTCATGTTCTATGTGAGGTTCTCTGTCATGTTCTCTGTTATGTTCTCTGTCCTGTTCTCTGTCTGTTCTCTGCCATGTTCTATGTCATGTTCTCTGTCCTGTTCTCTGTCCTGTTCTCTGTGAGGTTCTCTGTCATGTTCTATGTCATGTTCTCTGTGAGGTTCTCTGTCATGTTCTATGTCATGTTCTCTGTGAGGTTCTCTGTTATGTTCAGTCAGACCTGGGATCTGAGGCCTGCTGAGAACGTGTTCTTCATAAGTGCATCTAGAACAGGTCTGATCAATAAGGAATTATTTCTCAGTATGAATGAATAAATCACATCAAGAAACTACTTCCGGTAAAACGACAGCGTGTTACCATGACAACCAGCGTGCAGGTACTCTCAGCTCCACTAGATGGCGACATCCACCAATTCAACTGCTCCAGGATCAGCTGATCAGTTCTATAACGTTAAATAATAACAACAATGACACTAATAATAAGAGAATGTGTTGTGTTCGATAATAATAATAATAATAATAATAATAATAATAATAATAATAATACATTTTGTTGGACTATGAGGTCACCGGTTCGAATCCCTCTGTGAGAAGCCTTGAGCAAACCCCTAAACTGCTTCCACGGCGCATGCGCACAGCTAACAGAAGCTATAGAAGCAGCTGTCATCCTGACTGATCTCCATGTTTGATCCTCTGTTATGACTCATAGGACGCAGCGGCTGCTCAGAGCTGCTCTCTGATTGGCTGCCTGGGCCGCAGAGAGCTGCTCTGTGATTGGCTGCCTCGGCCTCCTGCAGGAGACGGCTGGGTTCATTGAGAGACTCCTCTCGGTGCTCGGTGCTCGGTGATCTGCTCCACCTTCAACTAACGCAGCATGACAGCGTGAAGCGGCCGGAGCAGAGACGACCAGAGCCCGTTACCCCCCCTCAGAGGAACCGATCCATCGGTTCATTGAGCTCCTGATCACAGACATCTGGATCATCTGGATCAGTTTGAGGAGACGCCGACAGAAGACCCGCCCAGCAGAGGTACACACTGACACACAACAATACACATTTAACAACACACACAGACAGTCACACCTGAGCTCATTATATTTATTTATATTTATATCATCTTCATCAAGTGCTCTTCTTCATCAGCTGTGCGTGTGTGTGTGTGTGTGTGTTAATGTGTGTGTGTGTGTGTTAATGTGTGTGTGTGTGTGTGTGTGTGTGTTATAGTGTGTGTGTGTTAATGTGTGTGTGTGTGTGTTATTGTGTGTGTGTGTGTATGTGTGTGTGTGTTATAGTGTGTGTGTGTTATAGTGTGTGTGTGTTATAGTGTGTGTGTGTTATAGTGTGTGTGAGTGTGTGTGTGTGTGTGTTATAGTGTGTGTGTGTTATAGTGTGTGTGTGTGTGTGTGTGTTATAGTGTGTGTGTGTGTGTATGTGTGTTATAGTGTGTGTGTGTGTGTTACAGTGTGTGTGTGTTACAGTGTGTGTGTGTGTGTGTGTGTGTGTGTGTGTGTGTGTGTGTGTGTGTGTGTGTGTGTGTTTGTACGTGTGTGTGTGTTATAGTGTGTGTTATAGTGTGTGTGTTACAGTGTGTGTGTTATAGTGTGTGTGTTATAGTGTGTGTGTTACAGTGTGTGTTACAGTGTGTGTGTTATAGTGTGTGTGTTACAGTGTGTGTGTGTGTGTGTGTGTTATAGTGTGTGTGTGTGTGTGTGTGTGTTATAGTGTGTGTGTGTGTGTGTGTGTGTGTTATAGTGTGTGTGTGTGTGTTACAGTGTGTGTGTGTTACAGTGTGTGTGTGTTACAGTGTGTGTGTGTGTGTGTGTGTGTGTGTGTGTGTGTTTATAGTGTGTGTGTGTGTGTTATAGTGTGTGTTATAGTGTGTGTGTTATAGTGTGTGTGTGTGTGTTATAGTGTGTGTTACAGTGTGTGTGTTACAGTGTGTGTTACAGTGTGTGTGTGTTACAGTGTGTGTTACAGTGTGTGTGTGTGTGTGTTACAGTGTGTGTGTGTTACAGTGTGTGTGTGTTACAGTGTGTGCTACAGTGTGTGTGTGTGTGTGTTACAGTGTGTGTGTGTTACAGTGTGTGTGTGTGTGTGTGTGTTATAGTGTGTGTGTGTGTGTGTGTGTGTTATAGTGTGTGTTACAGTGTGTGTGTGTTACAGTGTGTGTTACAGTGTGTGTGTGTGTGTGTTACAGTGTGTGTGTGTTACAGTGTGTGTGTGTTACAGTGTGTGTGTGTGTGTGTGTGTGTGTGTGTTTGTACGTGTGTGTGTGTTATAGTGTGTGTTACAGTGTGTGTGTTACAGTGTGTGTGTTATAGTGTGTGTGTTATAGTGTGTGTGTTACAGTGTGTGTTACAGTGTGTGTGTTATAGTGTGTGTGTTACAGTGTGTGTGTTATAGTGTGTGTGTTACAGTGTGTGTGTGTGTGTGTGTGTTATAGTGTGTGTGTGTGTGTGTGTGTGTTACAGTGTGTGTGTTACAGTGTGTGTGTGTGTGTGTGTGTGTGTTATAGTGTGTGTGTGTGTGTTACAGTGTGTGTGTGTTACAGTGTGTGTGTGTTACAGTGTGTGTGTGTGTGTGTGTGTGTGTGTTTGTACGTGTGTGTGTGTGTGTTATAGTGTGTGTTACAGTGTGTGTGTTATAGTGTGTGTGTGTGTGTGTGTTATAGTGTGTGTTACAGTGTGTGTGTTACAGTGTGTGTTACAGTGTGTGTGTGTTACAGTGTGTGTTACAGTGTGTGTGCTACAGTGTGTGTGTTACAGTGTGTGTGTGTGTGTTACAGTGTGTGTGTGTTATAGTGTGTGTTACAGTGTGTGTGTTACAGTGTGTGTTACAGTGTGTTTTACAGTGTGTGTGTTACAGTGTGTGTGCTACAGTGTGTTTTACAGTGTGTGTGCTACAGTGTGTGTGTTACAGTGTGTGTGTGTGTGTGTTACTGTGTGTGTGCTACAGTGTGTGTTACAGTATGTGTGTGTGTGTGTGTTATAGTGTGTTACAGTGTGTGTTACAGTGTGTGTGTTACAGTGTGTGTCTTCTTCCATTGACTGTCTCTCAGTCATTTGTTTCTGATCGATCAGTTATTGATGGAGACTCGTTCTGAGCCTCTTCATAGGCCTCCTCATAAACCGCTTCATAGACCTCTTCATAGACCTCTTCATAGACCTCTTCATAGGCCTCCTCATAAACCGCTTCATAGACCTCTTCATAGACCTCTTCATAGACCTCTTCATAGGCCTCCTCATAAACCTCCTCATAGACCTCCTCATAGACCTCCTCATAGACCTCTTCATAGACCTCTTCATAGGCCTCCTCATAGACCTCTTCATGGACCTCTATATAGACCTCTTCATAGTCCTCTTCATAGGCCTCTTCATAGGCCTCCTCATAGACCTCCTCATAGACCTCCTCATAGACCTCTTCATAGGCCTCCTCATAGACCTCCTCATAGACCTCTTCATAGACCTCCTCATAGACCTCTTCATAGACCTCTATATAGACCTCTTCATAGACCTCTTCATAGACCTCTTCATAGGCCTCCTCATAGACCTCTTCATAGGCCTCTATATAGACCTCTTCATAGACCTCTATATAGACCTCTATATAGACCTCTATATAGACCTCTTCATAGACCTCTTCATAGACCTCTTCATAGGCCTCCTCATAGACCTCTTCATAGGCCTCCTCATAGACCTCTTCATAGGCCTCCTCATAGACCTCTTCATAGGCCTCCTCATAGACCTCCTCATAGACCTCTTCATAGACCTCCTCATAGACCTCTTCATAGACCTCTATATAGACCTCTTCATAGACCTCTTCATAGACCTCTTCATAGACCTCCTCATAGACCTCTATATAGACCTCTTCATAGACCTCTTCATAGACCTCTTCATAGACCTCCTCATAGACCTCTTCATAGGCCTCCTCATAGACCTCCTCATAGACCTCCTCATAGACCTCTTCATAGACCTCTATATAGACCTCTTCATAGACCTCTTCATAGACCTCTTCATAGACCTCCTCATAGACCTCTATATAGACCTCTTCATAGACCTCTTCATAGGCCTCTTCATAGACCTCCTCATAGACCTCTTCATAGGCCTCCTCATAGACCTCCTCATAGACCTCTTCATAGACCTCTTCATAGACCTCCTCATAGACCTCTTCATAGGCCTCCTCATAGACCTCCTCATAGACCTCTATATAGACCTCTTCATAGACCTCTTCATAGGCCTCTTCATAGACCTCCTCATAGACCTCTTCATAGGCCTCCTCATAGACCTCTTCATAGGCCTCCTCATAGACCTCTTCATAGGCCTCCTCATAGACCTCTTCATAGGCCTCCTCATAGACCTCCTCATAGACCTCTATATAGACCTCTTCATAGACCTCTTCATAGGCCTCTTCATAGACCTCCTCATAGACCTCTTCATAGGCCTCCTCATAGACCTCTTCATAGGCCTCCTCATAGACCTCTTCATAGGCCTCCTCATAGACCTCTTCATAGGCCTCCTCATAGACCTCCTCATAGACCTCTTCATAGACCTCTTCATAGACCTCCTCATAGACCTCTTCATAGGCCTCCTCATAGACCTCCTCATAGACCTCTATATAGACCTCTTCATAGACCTCTTCATAGGCCTCTTCATAGACCTCCTCATAGACCTCTTCATAGACCTCCTCATAGACCTCTTCATAGACCTCCTCATAGACCTCCTCATAGACCTCTTCATAGGCCTCCTCATAGACCTCCTCATAGACCTCTTCATAGGCCTCCTCATAGACCTCCTCATAGACCTCCTCATAGACCTCTATATAGACCTCTTCATAGACCTCTATATAGACCCATCATGAGGTGGTTGAATGAATTTATGTTTCCAGGACGTCTGTCTCTGACTCTGTCTCTTGTCTGTCCTTAGATGGCGAAGGCAGACCAGCGCTTCGGTCAGAGAGACGGCTCCGACCAGAACTTCGACTACATGTTCAAGCTGCTGATCATCGGTAACAGCAGTGTGGGGAAGACGTCCTTCCTGTTCCGCTACGCCGACGACTCCTTTAGCAACTCCTTTGTCAGCACGGTCGGCATCGACTTCAAGGTGAAGACAGTTTATCGCAACGACAAGAGGATCAAGCTGCAGATCTGGGTGAGAGGATGATGGTGATGATGAAGGTGATGGTGATGGTGATGATGATGATGATGATGGTCTTTGCAGACCAAAGAACCTTCTTTATTTGACCTTAGAGTGTCCCACATGTCTCTCGTCCAGCCTGAATGTCTCTTTGTCCTCCACCAGGGTGGACTTCTGTTGAATAAGGGGTTAAACTGACATTTATTTGTAGAAATCTGTTTTCACTGCGTCCAATAACAGCTGGGACGGGCTCCAGCACCACCCACGACCCTTCACAGGAACAAGTGGTTACAGAAGATGAATGAATGAATGTTTTCACTGTGATAGTAAAGAGTTAATTGCTGGTGATTTTCTTGAGAAGAAAACCAGAAGCTGAATGAACCGTGGTTCTATTGGTTCTATTAATAAATGTAATGGGATGTGAACCCACTGTGTCAGTAACAGAGACTGGATGTTCTGCTCTGAGCTGCAGCTCCTCTTATCACTGGTGATGTTGTTACCATGGCAGCAGTGCTTCACACACACACTAACAGCGCTGTCTTCAGCAGCCATTAAAGGACCTCTTGGGGCGCAGAGGTTGAGACCTGGCAGGAGATGGAGGAGGGGGAGGAGGGGGAGGAGGGGGAGGAGGGGGAAAGTAAAAACAGACTCAACACATAAACAGAAGAATTCTGCTCCTAGCAAAGCATCATGGGAGTTGTAGTCGTTAGTTCTCCAAGGTACAGTATTTAAGATGAACAGCCTGTGTTCATGGCCCCACCCACTCTCAATTTGCGCTGTGATTGGCTGCAGGCCACAATCAACCTAAACCCACAAAATGAGGAAACAGCAGAGACTCTGAGAAGAATCAGGATTGTCAGGTGGTCTGGTGATCAGGTGATCAGATGGTCAGGTGGTCAGATGGTCTGGTGATCAGGTGATCAGATGGTCAGGTGGTCAGATGGTCAGGTGGTCAGGTGGTCAGATGGTCAGGTGGTCAGGTGGTCAGACTCTTTTGGTCATGTTGTTTAGTCCAGTGATGTGTTTACTATCATCTTTAAAGAAACATAAAAATGGAGTCTGAGACTGAGAAACAACAGGGATTGTTGAGTCAGAGCTAAATTTAGAGGAACTGCAGTCAGAGCAGCTGTAGAGGAGGAGGAACAACAGGGGAGGAAGGAGGGAGGAAGGAGGGAGGGCAGATGGAGGGAGGAGGATGACAAGAGGGAAAGTGACTTTGAGGAGGTGGTAGGTGGTCCTGAGGGTCAAGAGGATGCAATGTCCACAGAGGATGAACCTAGGTGGAGATATCAAATATCCTCTGGACGCTGGCACATCCAGAGGATATGAGGTGTTTAGGAAACATCTGGACATAACAGCTACAGAGCTACATTAGCTTTAATCTCCTAGCTAACAGCTACAGAGCTACATTAGCTTTAATCTCCTAGCTAACAGCTACAGAGCTACATTAGCTTTAATCTCCTAGCTAACAGCTACAGAGCTACATTAGCTTTAATCTCCTAGCTAACAGCTACAGAGCTACATTAGCTTTAATCTCCTAGCTAACAGCTACAGAGCTACATTAGCTTTGATCTAAGACCTGGTGTCCTGGTTCCTGGTGTAATTGCAGCAGAGGTGCGTTTGTTTTCAGGACACGGCGGGTCAGGAGCGTTACCGCACCATCACCACGGCTTACTACCGCGGCGCCATGGGCTTCATCCTCATGTACGACATCACCAACGAGGAGTCCTTCAACGCCGTCCAGGACTGGTACGTGATTGGCTGGGAGCTTCACCTGTGATCCGACGGAGCTGAAACTGATGCTTCATGTGTTTGTTTCCAGGGCAACACAGATCAAGACATACTCGTGGGACAACGCCCAGGTCATAATGGTCGGAAACAAGTGTGACATGGACGAGGAGAGAGTGGTACCCCCCGAGAAAGGAAAACACCTGGCCGACCAGCTAGGTGAGACAACTAGAGACAACTAGGGACAAATAGAGACAAATAGAGACAACTAGGGACAAATAGAGACAAATAGAGACAACTAGAGACAAATAGGGACAAATAGAGACAAATAGGGACAAATAGGGACAAATAGAGACAAATAGAGACAACTAGGGACAAATAGAGACAAATAGAGACAACTAGAGACAAATAGGGACAAATAGAGACAAATAGGGACAAATAGGGACAAATAGAGACAAATAGAGACAACTAGGGACAAATAGAGACAACTAGAGACAACTAGAGACAACTAGGGACAAATAGAGACAACTAGGGACAAATAGAGACAAATAGAGACAAATAGGGACAAATAGAGACAACTAGAGACAACTAGGGACAAATAGAGACAAATTCAATTCAATTCAATTCAGTTTTATTTATATAGCGTCAGTAACAATACAAATCGTCTCAAGACGCTTTACAAGACCCGGCCTGAAACCTCCAGAGCAGCCTGAAGGAGACGGTGGCAAATAGGGACAAATAGAGACAAATAGAGACAACTAGGGACAAATAGAGACAAATAGAGACAACTAGGGACAAATAGAGACATATAGGGACAAATAGAGACAATTTGAGACAACTAGAGACAAATAGAGGTTAGTGACAACTAGGGACAAATAGAGACAAATAGGGACAAATAGAGACAAATAGAGACAACTAGGGACAAATAGAGACAAATAGGGACAAATAGAGACAAATAGAGACAACTAGGGACAAATAGAGACAACTAGGGACAAATAGAGACAAATAGAGACAACTAGGGACAAATAGAGACAAATAGAGACAACTAGGGACAAATAGAGACAATTTGAGACAACTAGAGACAAATAGAGACAAATAGAGACAAATAGAGACAACTAGGGACAAATAGAGACAAATAGAGATCTATCTATCTATCTATCCATCCATCCATCCATCCATCCATCCATCCATCCATCCATCCATCCATCCATCCATCTACTAGAGATTGACCTCCAGGAGGTACACTGCAGTTATTGATGGCTGATTATTAACAACTAATTACTGATAGAGGACAGACTGATGGGACGGATAAAGGACAGACTGATGGGACGGATAAAGGACAGACTGATGGGACGGATAGAGGACAGACTGATGGGACAGATAGAGGACAGATAGAGCACAGACTGATGGGACGGATAAAGGACAGACTGATGGGACGGATAAAGGACAGACTGATGGGACGGATAGAGGACAGACTGATGGGACAGATAGAGGACAGATAGAGCACAGACTGATGGGACGGATAAAGGACAGACTGATGGGACGGATAGAGGACAGACTGATGGGACAGATAGAGGACAGATAGAGCACAGACTGATGGGACGGATAGAGGACAGATAGAGGACAGACTGATGGGACAGATAGAGGACAGACTGATGGGACAGATAGAGCACAGAATGATGGGACAGATAGAGGACAGATAGAGGACAGACTGATGGGACGGATAAAGGACAGACTGATGGGACAGATAGAGCACAGACTGATGGGACGGATAGATGACAGATAGAGGACTGACTGATGGGACGGATAGAGGACAGACTGATGGGACGTTGCCTGGAGTGACTGTGACTCTCTGAGTGGAGTTCATGCTAAAGACGTGAGACGAGACAGCAGCTGACTTGTCCTCCAGCTTTGACTTGTCCTCTGAGCAGCTCTGAGATATTTGTGAAGAGCAAACAGATGAGACCACACCCAGCTCAGCTCAGAGCTGCTTCCTGCAAATAATCCTTGTTTAAATAAAGTTCACATTTAAATCATGTTCACCGAGTCTGACCAGACGTGGGACTGGTTGTCATAGCGACACATCCACACTCTCAGATCCAGATGGAAAGTTACCAGACGTCTTTTTACCATTCAGACATTAAGCAGAACATCCAGGTCTGTATCACAGAGATCTGGATTCATCAGGTCTAGAGTCTGTTAACGATCTGATACTCACCTGGACCTGAAGGAACCTGTTCTGATCCTGTCTCCAGTCAGACAAGTCCGGATGTGGTGCTTGGTTCCTGGGTTCGGCCCTGACTGGTCTTCACTGGTCGTCACAGACCTGGTCTAGAGCCTTGGATCTGTGGGTCCGTGGAGCCTCCATGTTTTTCTTAAACCGGTTTAACCAGTGTCTCCGTCCTCCTCTAGGCTTCGAGTACTACGAGGCCAGCGCCAAGGAGAACATCAACGTACGGCAGGTCTTCGAGCGTCTGGTGGACATCATCTGCGTGAAGATGTCCGAGCGCGTGGACGTGGAGATGCCGGCGGCTCCAGGCTCTAAGACCACCAGACTGACGGACAAGCCGGCCCAGCTCCCTCAGAAGTGCTGCTGATCGCTGCCATGTCCACCAGAACAAAACTGTCCTCACACTCTGCTTCAGTCCTTGTCTGTGAGCTGACATTCACCTCATTCACCCCATCCCTTCTCCCAGCACCAGAGGTCAGAGGTCAGAGGTCAGAGGTCAGAGGTCAGACCTGGCAGTGTGCTCCAGTCTGAGGGTTTGTTTGTTGGGGTTGTTTTCAGACCGCTACGTTAAATGAGAATGAGTTGACATCATAACATCATTTACTTTTAAATGAGTGGAGATGTTCAAACATCTGCTCAGACCTGATCATCAGAGTAGAGTCCAGACAGAAATAAAATAGATACAAATAGAGTCAGACTGATCTAAAATACCAGCATCTAATGACATCAGCTCCAGAGACCAGAAAATCAAATCAAAGTGTTTCCACCACAGAGAGTCTCCTGCTCCTGTCCTCCCCAGATGTCCAACATCAGGACATCAGGAGTCTGGACTCCTTCTGCTGGAGATGTTCTAAAGATGGACTTGTCCAACTGATAGAGACTTGGGTCGACCCAGAACTCTGCAGAGATGAAGAATCCTTGTTGTTATTGATCAGAGAAGATGTAGAGGAAGAAGAGTTGAAGACGTCATATGATGAAGGTGCTGACTCTCATGTGGTTGTGTAGATCTCAGATCAGATTACACAGCGTGACCTGAAGATCAGTTCTCTATCAGACCATTCTCCACCAGACCATCCTCCACCAGACCATCCTCCACCAGAACATCCTCCACCAGACCATCCCCCACCAGAACATCCTCCACCAGACCATCCTCCATCAGACCATCCTCCACCAGACCATCCTCCACCAGAACATCCTCCACCAGACCATCCTCCATCAGACCATTCTCCACCAGAACATCCTCCACCAGAACCTCTGCCATCCACCAGACCATCCTCCACCAGAACATCCTCCACCAGACCATCCTCCACCAGAACATCCTCCACCAGACCATCCTCCACCAGACCATCCTCCACCAGAACATCCTCCATCAGAACATCCTCCACCAGACCATCCTCCACCAGAACCTCTGCCATCCACCAGACCATCCTCCACCAGACCATCCTCCACCAGAACCTCTGCCATCCACCAGACCATCCTCCACCAGACCATCCTCCACCAGAACCTCTGCCATCCACCAGACCATCCTCCACCAGACCGTCCTCCACCAGAACATCCTCCACCAGAACCTCTGCCATCCTCCATCAGAACATCCTCCACCAGAACCTCCTCCACCAGACCATCCTCCACCAGAACATCCTCCACCAGAACATCCTCCACCAGAACCTCTGCCATCCTCCATCAGAACATCCTCCATCAGACCATCCTCCACCAGAACCTCCTCCACCAGACCATCCTCCACCAGAACATCCTCCACCAGAACCTCTGCCATCCTCCATCAGAACATCCTCCACCAGAACATCCTCCACCAGAACCTCCTCCACCAGACCATCCTCCACCAGAACATCCTCCACCAGAACCTCTGCCATCCTCCACCAGACCATCCTCCATCAGACCATCCTCCACCAGAACATCCTCCACCAGAACCTCTGCCATCCTCCATCAGAACATCCTCCATCAGACCATCCTCCACCAGAACATCCTCCACCAGACCATCCTCCACCAGAACATCCTCCACCAGACCATCCTCCACCAGACCATCCTCCACCAGAAGATCCTCCACCAGACCATCCTCCACCAGAACCTGTGCCATCCACCAGACCATCCTCCACCAGAACATCCTCCACCAGACCATCCTCCACCAGAACATCCTCCACAGAACCTCTGCCATCCTCCAGACCATCCTCCTCCGGTCTGACCATCTTTGGCCTCTCACTGCTGCTTCAGGGCTTCACCACCAACGCACAACTCCAGGTGGAGCTGCAGCCGCCATCAGAGGCCCAACATGTGTCCAGAGACCAGCGGCTGGAGGTAAACTCCTGATGAGACCACTTCCACATGTGGTCAGAGATAAGTGTTCACACCTGGACACTAATCTGGACAGGTGTGACTGGACTGAGTCTGGCCTCTGATTGGCTGCTGCAGCCCTGCCCCACGGTGGTGTTCAGCTTTGCACTGTCCAACTCTCCCACGCCACTCACCTCTAATTCAGCAGCTGTTGTCATGTAGCCGCCATGTTTCCTACATGACTGTGTGTGTGTGTGTGTGTGTGTCAGCTGAGAAACGAGGAGGAAAAAAAACTCGTGTTTATTCTTAAATATTATGACGAAGATAAAAACTATATCCTGCCAAGCTGTTACCATAGCGACCGACTTCCCCCATGTGTCTTCATGTTGACGAGGATCAATAATACTGAACATTGTCTTCATATGATTATTTTCTAAGTGACTTTGTAAATGATAGAGTTAGACATGATGATGTGTTCATGGGTTTATTTTTATGGCGTGTAAACCAGAGTTTCTGTAAACTTGTTGTCTTACAGTTCACTCCTGTCCAGGAGAAGCACAAAGTGATTGTACAAAGATATTGTGAATGTTTGTATATTATAGATGAATTTAGTATAATAAAAACCACAGTCTTTAATCGGGACATTCATCTTCTCTTGGTTTTCTTTGTTTAAACTGAATAAATCTTCTGGTTCATGTTGAATTCAAATCAAACAGAAAAGACATAACAGAAAAATATGAATGAAAAAGAGCAGGAGAGAAATGATTAAAACAAGCTGTGGTCATTGTCTTTGTTCAGTTTGTACTGTTACAGATGTAAATACAGTTTATTTGTTGTAATGAGAGAAGTGCTGCTTTTAGTTTTCTGTACAGAAAGAGAATGAACACTCCTAACACATGTCTGTGAGGAAAGAACTTACACTTTAACTGTAATGAACGGGACATTTCTTTCGCTATCATTTTATATCATAAGTTCATTGTCAGTAGTTTGAACAGTTTTTTCTAAGTGGCTTTAGTTAACCAGACTAATGGGAATGGTAGTTTAGAAAGCTGTACTTTCTGTAGTAAGCAGCTTCAGCAACACTGATTTTTAAACCTTTTAATCATTCATTATATAAAAGTCAGTACACTACATGAATTGGTTAATGTAGGCATGCTAAGCCTTTATATATATATATATATATATATATATTTGTGTGTGTGCCTTCACAGCAGAGACGGATTAAGAAGAAACAGAAAGACCAGGTTACAGCGACGTCTCCTCCAAATGTTACATGTGGAGGATTTACCACATTAACTCAACGTACGCCTTATGAAAACCAAAGCCACACATTTCAGAGAAAAGGAAATGTAGAATAATAAACAGAGCTGTGTGTGTTTTCTTCATGTCCTTCAGAAACATTCTAGACGTGGACAAAGACAAGGAGACCACATGAGACGGAGACATTAGACCCACATGAACCAATATTACATATCAGAGAGGTGTTCAGGTTCTTCGTCTACGTTCAGGACTTGTTTTGTTATTTTATGAAGAAATGTAGAAGATTCTGATCTGATATAGATATATTCAGGTTTATTATTATCTTTTTTTATTTACTAATTTAAATCTTTATATTCGGTAGATTTTGTTATTTTGATTTTTTTTCAAACAAACTTTCCATGTGACAGATTCGACCAATCAGAATGCCAGCCTGCCTGTCGTTGCGTGCTCTCAGCCAATCAGAGGCTCGTACTGGACGCCGCTGTTCCGCTGTAACCAGGCTCCTTCCTCCTTAAACTTCCAGCCGCGCTCAGCTAAAAACAAACTCAGGTGAGCTGCTTCTCAGACCAGCGGACCAGGTGGAGACAGGGTGGAGACAGGGCTCAGGGTCCAGGTGGAGCTCACCAGCTCACGGCCGAACCCATCAGGCCTGGTCCGGTCCGGGCGGTTTCAGTCTGAAGAGGATTAGCTAGCACTCAGCTAGCCGCTTGGTGCTAAATCCTCCGAATTACTTTCCGGTTCAACGGTTTAACTCTTAAACATAAACATAGAAACGTTCATGTGAATAATTTGAAGTTAGCTCCACCTGTTAGCCCGCTAGCTTCCAGTCGAGCTAACGTCTCCTTCTCTTTAATCCGCTGATATTAACACGGGTTTCCGCTGCGCGAGGCACAGCGCTCATTCCGCTCGTTCAGTCACCGCGCGGACAGACTGCGTCACCAGACTACTTCAAGAAAACCTTCATTTTAATCTTAGCTCTGTTATCAGTTAATTCACATGTGATGAAATGTAGGAAGAGATGATTTTTATAGACAGTAAATTTCAAACTTAAATTCGGCATAAAAATGATCCAAAATAAATCAACACAGAGTGACAGATCATCGTCCCTCACTCATCATTAGAGAAGTTTAGTTCTGATGATGTTAATAAACAGTTCTGTTGATTCCTGTATGTGCTCATGAACACAAACGTCTTACAGCGCCGTGGTCATGCCTCAGACCAACAAGTCCGTGGGTGGAGGTGGCGTCCCGGGCCAGCTGTCTGCCCAGGACCAGGGCGAGCCTCCGCCCCCGCCAGAGGCCAGGCTGCAGGTGGCGGCTGGAGACGGAGGGGGGAAAGCATCAGCAGACGACCAGGGAGACTCAGACATCGTTAAATCCCCCAGTGACCCCAAGACCTACAGGTGAGAAGAAGACGTCAGAGTTCAGGTTAGTGTCAGCGGACAGGACACAGTCAGCCTCACCTTCTCTCTGCAGGTTCATCGAGCTGAACAACGGCCTCCGAGCGCTCCTCATCTCTGACTTCAGCGGGACTGAAGGGAACGGAGACGAGGACAACGCCGAGGACCAGAGGGGGGAGGAGCAGCAGGAGGAGGAGGAAGAGGAAGAGGAGGATTCAGGAGAGGGATCAGAGGAGGACGAGGAGGATGAAGAGGAGGAGGAACAGGACAGTGACTTTGAGGAGGAGGATGAGGAGGATGCAGCAAAGAAGAAGAAGAGCTCAGAGAAACAGGTGAAGGAGATGTTTGGTCCTGATCTGTGGACGTTAAGACAGACTGAATAAAACCACACACACATTATATATACACTACCGTTCAAAAGTTTGGGGTCACATTGAAATGTCCTTATTTTTGAAGGAAAAGCACTGTACTTTTCAATGAAGATAACTTTAAACTAGTCTTAACTTTAAAGAAATACACTCTATACATTGCTAATGTGGTAAATGACTATTCTAGCTGCAAATGTCTGGTTTTTGGTGCAATATCTACATAGGTGTATAGAGGCCTAGTTCCAGCCACTATCACTCCAGTGTTCTAATGGTGAAATGTGTTTGCTCATTGGCTCAGAAGGCTAATTGATGATTAGAAAACCCTTGTGCAATCATGTTCACACATCTGAAAACAGTTTAGCTCTTTACAGAAGCTACAAAACTGATCTTCCTTTGAGCAGATTGAGTTTCTGGAGCATTACATTTGTGGGGTCAATTAAACGCTCAAAATGGCCAGAAAAAGAGAACTTTCATCTGAAACTCGACAGTCTATTCTTGTTCTTCGAAATGAAGGCTATTCCATGCGAGAAATTGCTAAGAAATTGAAGATTTCCTACAACGGTGTGTACTACTCCCTTCAGAGGACAGCATAAACAGGCTCTAACCAGAGTAGAAAAAGAAGTGGGAGGCCGCGTAGCACAACTGTGCAAGAAGATAAGTTCATTAGAGTCTCTAGTTTGAGAAACAGACGCCTCGCAGGTCCCCAACTGGCATCTTCATTAAATAGTACCCGCAAAACACCAGTGTCAACATCTACAGTGAAGAGGCGGCTGCGGGATTCTGGGCTTCAGGGCAGAGTGGCAAAGAAAAAGCCATATCTGAGACTGGCCAATAAAAGAAAAAGATTAAGATGGGCAAAAGAACACAGACATTGGACAGAGGAAGACTGGAAAAAAGTGTTGTGGACGGACGAATCTAAGTTTGAGGTGTTTGGATCACAAAGAAAAATGTTTGTGAGACGCAGAACAAATGAAAAGATGCTGGAAGAATGCCTGACGCCATCTGTTAAGCATGGTGGAGGTAATGTGATGGTCTGGGGTTGCTTTGGTGCTGGTAAGGTGGGAGATTTGTACAGGGTAAAAGGGATTCTGAATAAGGAAGGCTATCACTCCATTTTGCAACGCCATGCCATACCCAGTGGACAGCGCTTGATTGGAGCCAATTTCATCCTACAACAGGACAATGACCCTAAACACACCTCCAAATTGTGCAAGAACTATTTAGAGCAGAAGCAGGAAGCTCATATTCTATCGGTGATGGAGTGGCCAGCGCAGTCACCAGATCTGAACCCCATTGAGCTGTTGTGGGAGCAGCTTGACCGTATGGTACGCAAGAAGTGCCCATCCAACCAATCCAACTTGTGGGAGCTGCTTCTGGAAGCGTGGGGTGCAATTTCTCCAGATTACCTCAACAAATTAACAGCTAGAATGCCAAAGATCTGCAATGCTGTAATTGCTGCAAAACTATATTACCAAAAGTATTCGCTCACCTGCCTTTACTCATTCTATGAACTGAAGTGCCATCCCATTCCTAACTCATAGAATTCAATATGATGTCGGTCCACCTTTTGCAGCTATTACAGCTTCAACTCTTCTGGGAAGACTGTCCACAAGGTTGAGGAGAGTGTTTATAGGAATTTTTGACCATTCTTCCAAAAGCGCATTGGTGAGGTCACACACTGATGTTGGTCGAGAAGGCCTGGCTCTCAGTCTCCGCTCTAATTCATCCCAAAGGTGTTCTATCGGGTTCAGGTCAGGACTCTGTGCAGGCCAGTCAAGTTCATCCACACCAGACTCTGTCATCCACGTCTTTATGGACCTTGCTTTGTGCACTGGTGCACAGTCATGTTGGAAGAGGAAGGGGCCCGCTCCAAACTGTTCCCACAAGGTTGGGAGCATTGAATTGTCCAAAATGTTTTGGTATCCTGAAGCATTCAATGTTCCTTTCACTGGAACTAAGGGGCCAAGCCCAGCTCCTGAAAAACAACCCCATACCATAATTCCTCCTCCACCAAATTTCACAGTTGGCACAATGCAATCTGAAATGTACCGTTCTCCTGGCAACCTCCAAACCCAGACTCGTCCATCAGATTGCCAGATGGAAAAGCGTGATTCATCACTCCAGAGAACGCGTCTCCACTGCTCTAGAGGCCAGTGGCGGCGTGCTTTACACCATTGCATCCGACGCCTTGCATTGCACTTGGTGATGTGTGGCTTGGCTGCAGCTGCTCGGCCATGGAAACCCATTCCATGAAGCTCTCTGCGTACTGTACTTGGGCTAATCTGAAGGTCACATGAAGTTTGTAGCTCTGTAGCAATTGACTGTGCAGAAAGTCGGCGACCTCTTTGCACTATGCGCTTCAGCATCCGCTGACCCCTCTCCGTCACTTTACGTGGCCTACCACTTCGTGGCTGAGTTGCTGTTGTTCCCAAACGCTTCCATTTTGTTATAATAGAGCTGACAGTTGACTGTGGAATATTTAGGAGCGAGGAAATTTCACGACTGGATTTGTTGCACAAGTGGCATCCTATGACAGTTCCACGCTGGAATTCACTGAGCTCCTGAGAGCGGCCCATTCTTTCACAAATGTCTTGTTTCACAGTCTGCATGCCTGAGTGCTTGAATTTATACACCTGGGGCCAGGCCAAGTGATTAGAACACCTGATTCTGACCATTTGAATGGGTGAGCGAATACTTTTGGTAATATAGTGTATTATTCACTGCCTGACCAAAAAGAAGTCACCACCAAAATAAAAGCCTCCCTCTACTATCAGGTTGTACCTCCTCCACCTGTGACTCCAGCTCATCCTCTGTCTCATTGTTTCCATAATCTTCTCCAATGTCTCCAGATTTGTCTCCATCCAGTGTTTCATTCATTGTATTGATGATGGAGAGTCTGACCACTGCTCAAAGCTTCTCCAGCTCATCCCAAAGATTCTCAATGGGTTTAAGGTCTGGACTCTGTGGTGGAACAATCCATCTCATGCTCCCTGAACCACTCTTTGACAATTGATGCATGCCAATGATTTGACCCTTCTCAAACAGACCACCACAGGATCATGGTTGTTGAAGAAATGACAAGCTACTCATTGCATCAGTTGGCCTTAAATAATCAAAGATAATCACCCATGCAGTAATTATCCAGTAGGAGGTGGATACCTGTTTGATCTGTTAAATCCAGGTGGAGACTTTTATTTTGACCGGGCTGTGTAATGTAATAAAATAAAATAAAATAATATAATATAATATAATATAATATAAATGTAATATAATGTAAATGTAATAATAATATAAATGTAACATAACATAATATAATGTAACATGATATAATATAAATGTTATATAATGTAAATGTGTGTAGCTAGGTGAGAGTTACACGTGTTTATCGTCTGTGTGTCCAGGCAGCAGCTGCTCTGTGTATCAGCGTCGGTAGCTTCAGTGATCCAGACGACCTGCCGGGCCTCGCACACTTCCTGGAGCACAGTGAGTCTGAACTGATCAGGTGATCAGTGACATCACTGATCGATAACATGACATCATTGTAAACGTGTGTTTCCAGTGGTGTTCATGGGCAGTGAGAAATACCCGGCGGAGAACGGCTTCGACGCCTTCCTGAAGAAACACGGCGGCAGTGACAACGCCTCCACGGACTGTGAGAGAACCATCTTCCAGTTCGACGTCCAGAGGAAGTATTTCAGAGAGGCGCTGGACAGGTGAACTCCTCCACCTGAACTTCCTGTTGACCTGGTGACCTGACCATTTTTAGGCACAGTTAAACTGTCTCTGTGTTTCAGGTGGGCTCAGTTCTTCATCTGTCCTCTGATGATTGAGGACGCCATCGACAGAGAGGTCGAGGCCGTGGACAGCGGTCAGTAAACGTTTCCTCTCCTTTCATTGGCTGCCACTCTCGTCTCTGCTCTCTGATGTCACTTCCTGTCCATCTGTCCTCAGAGTACCAGCTGGCCAGGCCGTCGGACTCCCATCGCAAGGAGATGCTGTTTGGGAGTCTGGCCAAAGAAGGACACCCCATGAGGAAGTTCTGCTGGGGTGAGTCACTAACACACGACTGCCCCTGTAAGGACCTTCCACTGATGTACAACACCCCTGACCCCTGACCTCTGACCCCTGACCCCTGACCTTTTTTAATTTGATTTTAACTCTGCCTGGGCAGGTTCTCAGTTATCCAGGTCATGGTAGAACGAACCAAAAACTGTTTAAAAAAGTTTTTTTATTTCTTCTAAACTTGTCGGATAAATCTGCTGTTTTATGTAGACTCATGTTATTATTATGGAGACGCATACGGTTCAGAATAACCTTGTAACCACAGTAAATGTAAATGACAGACACCGATGATGATGATGATGATGGTCTGACTCCAGCTCTGTCTCTTCCTCCAGGAAATGCTCAGACGTTAAAACACGAGCCCAGAGAGAAGCAGATCAACACGTACCAGCGGCTCAGAGACTTCTGGAGGAGATATTACTCTGCTCACTACATGACGCTCGCCGTTCAGTCCAGAGGTAGCAGCTCACAAACATCTTAATGAAAACACATCCACATATTACTAACACATTAGAATGTTAGCGCCGTATGCTAATGTCTCAATGTTGTTTAGAGACTCTGGACACTCTGGAGCAGTGGGTCAGAGACATCTTCATCAAGGTCCCCAACAAGTAAGAAAACACCACACACATACTGTATATACACACTTACACAACACAACACACATTTACACAGTGAAGACACCAGGAAGTCAACATGTTGTGTTGTTTCCAGTGGTGAACCTCGACCAGACTTCTCTCACCTCCAGGAGCCGTTTGACACGCCAGCTTTCAACAAGCTCTACAGAGGTCATCATCATCATCATCATCATCATCATCATTATTATTATTATTATTATTATTATTATTATTAATCGTTCTCATCAGGGTTTTATGTGAGGGCTGTCAGGAGATTAAAACTTCAGGTCATCTGTGAATCTCTTCATGTGTTTCAGTCGTTCCTGTGAGAAAGGTTCATGCTCTGACCATCAGCTGGGCCGTACCTCCACAGGGAAAACACTACAGGTGAGTCTGTTTCTGACCTACAGGTGAGTCTGTTTCTGACCTGTAGGTGAGTCTGTTTCTGACCTGTAGGTGAGTCTGTTTCTGACCTGTAGGTGAGTCTGTTTCTGACCTGTAGGTGAGTCTGTTTCTGACCTACAGGTGAGTCTGTTTCTGACCTACAGGTGAGTCTGTTTCTGACCTACAGGTGAGTCTGTTTCTGACCTACAGGTGAGTCTGTTTCTGACCTGTAGGTGAGTCTGTTTCTGACCTGTAGGTGAGTCTGTTTCTGACCTTGTTTCAGAGTGAAACCTCTTCATTACATTTCCTGGTTGATTGGACATGAGGGAGCCGGCAGCATCCTGTCTCTACTCAGGAAGAAGTGAGTCATGAAAATACATGAATTTGTACATTGGTCTGATGGATCAGGTGAGACTGATGAATGAGATGAGACTGATGGATGAGACTGATGGATGAGACTGATGGATCAGGTGAGACTGATGAATGAGATGAGACTGATGGATGAGATGAGACTGATGAATGAGATGAGACTGATGGATGAGATGAGACTGACGAATGAGATGAGACTGATGGATGAGACTGATGGATCAGATGAGACTGATGAATGAGATGAGACTGATGGATGAGATGAGACTGATGAATGAGATGAGACTGATGGATGAGATGAGACTGATGGATGAGATGAGACTGATGAATGAGACTGATGAATGAGATGAGACTGATGGATGAGATGAGACTGATGGATGAGATGAGACTGATGGATCAGGTGAGACTGATGGATGAGACTGATGGATGAGACTGATGAATGAGACTGATGAATGAGACTGATGGATCAGGTGAGACTGATGAATGAGATGAGACTGATGGATCAGATGAGACTGATGGATCAGGTGAGACAGATGGATGAGACTGATGGATCAGATGAGACTGATGGATCAGGTGAGACTGATGAATGAGATGAGACTGATGAATGAGATGAGACTGATGGATCAGGTGAGACTGATGGATGAGACTGATGGATGAGACTGATGAATGAGACTGATGGATGAGACTGATGAATGAGATGAGACTGATGAATGAGATGAGACTGATGGATGAGATGAGACTGATGGATGAGATGAGACTGATGGATGAGATGAGACTGATGAATGAGATGAGACTGATGGATGAGATGAGACTGATGGATGAGATGAGACTGATGGATCAGGTGAGACTGATGGATGAGACTGATGGATGAGACTGATGAATGAGACTGATGGATGAGACTGATGGATCAGGTGAGACTGATGAATGAGATGAGACTGATGGATCAGATGAGACTGATGGATCAGGTGAGACAGATGGATGAGACTGATGGATCAGATGAGACTGATGGATCAGGTGAGACTGATGAATGAGATGAGACTGATGAATGAGATGAGACTGATGGATCAGATGAGACTGATGGATCAGATGAGACTGATGGATCAGGTGAGACTGATGGATCAGATGAGACTGATGGATCAGATGAGACTAATGAATGAGACTCATGGATGAGACTGATGGATCAGGTGAGACTGATGGATCAGATGAGACTGATGGATCAGGTGAGACTGATGAATGAGACTGATGGATGAGACTGATGGATGAGATGAGACTGATGGATGAGACTGATGAATGAGACTGATGGATGAGATGAGACTGATGAATGAGACTGATGGATGAGACTGATGGATGAGATGAGACTGATGAA
Organism: Planiliza haematocheilus; assembly: GCA_005024645.1. NCBI lineage: Eukaryota > Metazoa > Chordata > Actinopteri > Mugiliformes > Mugilidae > Planiliza > Planiliza haematocheilus. The sequence continues at coordinate 27,544 of SRSE01001381.1, forward strand.
TGAGATGAGACTGATGGATGAGACTGATGGATGAGACTGATGGATCAGGTGAGACTGATGAATGAGATGAGACTGATGGATGAGATGAGACTGATGAATGAGATGAGACTGATGGATGAGATGAGACTGATGAATGAGATGAGACTGATGGATGAGATGAGACTGATGGATGAGATGAGACTGATGGATGAGACTGATGAATGAGATGAGACTGATGGATCAGGTGAGACTGATGAATGAGATGAGACTGATGGATGAGACTGATGGATGAGACTGATGGATCAGGTGAGACTGATGAATGAGATGAGACTGATGGATGAGATGAGACTGATGAATGAGATGAGACTGACGGATGAGATGAGACTGACGAATGAGATGAGACTGATGGATGAGACTGATGGATCAGATGAGACTGATGGATCAGATGAGACTGATGAATGAGATGAGACTGATGGATGAGATGAGACTGATGAATGAGATGAGACTGATGGATGAGATGAGACTGATGGATGAGATGAGACTGATGAATGAGACTGATGAATGAGATGAGACTGATGGATGAGATGAGACTGATGGATGAGATGAGACTGATGGATCAGGTGAGACTGATGGATGAGACTGATGGATGAGAATGATGAATGAGACTGATGAATGAGACTGATGGATCAGGTGAGACTGATGGATGAGACTAATGGATGAGATGAGACTGATGGATGAGATGAGACTGATGGATGAGATGAGACTGATGGATGAGATGAGACTGATGAATGAGACTGATGAATGAGATGAGACTGATGGATGAGATGAGACTGATGGATGAGATGAGACTGATGGATCAGGTGAGACTGATGGATGAGACTGATGGATGAGACTGATGAATGAGATGAGACTGATGGATGAGATGAGACTGATGGATGAGATGAGACTGATGGATGAGATGAGACTGATGAATGAGACTGATGAATGAGATGAGACTGATGGATGAGATGAGACTGATGGATCAGGTGAGACTGATGGATGAGACTGATGGATGAGACTGATGAATGAGACTGATGGATGAGACTGATGGATCAGGTGAGACTGATGGATCAGGTGAGACAGATGGATGAGACTGATGGATCAGATGAGACTGATGGATCAGGTGAGACTGATGAATGAGATGAGACTAATGAATGAGATGAGACTGATGAATGAGATGAGACTGATGGATCAGATGAGACTGATGGATCAGATGAGACTGATGGATCAGGTGAGACTGATGGATCAGATGAGACTGATGGATCAGATGAGACTAATGAATGAGACTCATGGATGAGACTGATGGATCAGGTGAGACTGATGGATCAGATGAGACTGATGGATCAGGTGAGACTGATGAATGAGACTGATGGATGAGACTGATGGATGAGACTGATGGATGAGATGAGACTGATGGATGAGACTGATGAATGAGACTGATGGATGAGATGAGACTGATGAATGAGACTGATGGATGAGATGAGACTGATGAATGAGATGAGACTGATGGATGAGACTGATGGATGAGACTGATGGATCAGGTGAGACTGATGAATGAGATGAGACTGATGGATGAGATGAGACTGATGAATGAGATGAGACTGATGGATGAGATGAGACTGACGAATGAGATAAGACTGATGGATGAGACTGATGGATCAGATGAGACTGATGAATGAGATGAGACTGATGGATGAGATGAGACTGATGAATGAGATGAGACTGATGGATGAGATGAGACTGATGGATGAGATGAGACTGATGGATGAGACTGATGGATGAGACTGATGAATGAGACTGATGAATGAGATGAGACTGATGGATGAGATGAGACTGATGAATGAGATGAGACTGATGAATGAGACTGATGGATGAGACTGATGGATGAGATGAGACTGATGGATGAGACTGATGGATTAGGTGAGACTGATGGATGAGACTGATGGATCAGGTGAGACTGATGGATCAGATGAGACTGATGGATCAGGTGAGACTGATGAATGAGACTGATGGATGAGACTGATGAATGAGACTGATGGATCAGGTGAGACTGATGGATGAGATGAGACTGATGGATGAGATGAGACTGATGGATCAGATGAGACTGATGGATCAGGTGAGACTGATGAATGAGATGAGACTGATGGATGAGACTGATGGATCAGGTGAGACTGATGGATGAGATGAGACTGATGAATGAGACTCATGGATGAGACTGATCTTGTCTGCTGCTTCAGATGCTGGGCTCTGGCTCTGTTTGGAGGGAACAGTGAGACGGGCTTTGACCAGAACACCACCTACTCCATCTTCTCCATCTCCATCACCCTCACTGACCAGGGCTACCAGAACTTCTACCAGGTAGCCACAGCCTGTCTCATATCATGTCTCAGCACCATCTGTGACCATGGCAACGAGTCTGAAGCTCTGATTGGTGGAGATGTGTAGGTCATCTCTCAAGTTGTGACTTGTGTGCAGGTGGTCCACTTTGTGTTCCAGTACCTGAAGATGCTGCAGACTCTAGGTCCTCAGCAGAGGTCAGCATTAGCATTAGCATTAGCTCAGCCTTTTAAACCTGTTCCCTGTGCGCTAGTTCGCCTTTGATTATTATTCAATATAAAACTATTCTGTCTGTTCTTCTTGTTTTAACTATTTATGTTCTTTCAGGATCTATGAGGAAATTCAGAAGATTGAAGCCAACGAGTTCCACTATCAGGAGCAGGTGTGGTTTCATGTGTCAGAGGAGGGAGAAGGTTCCAGAGACACTGATTCAACCTGAACATTCACATTAATGAATATAATCCTAATAAATATCATCCGTCAGCTTTATTTGTCTCTTTAATCTCCCGTTCTCATGTTCCTGACAGACGGATCCGATTGAGTTTGTGGAGAACATCTGTGAGAACATGCAGCTGTTCCCTAAACAGGACTTCCTGACTGGAGACCAACTCATGTTTGAGTACGAGCCGCAGGTAAAGAGAAGGGTTTAAAAACTATTAGCAGATTCAAATAGATCTCTGTTTAAAACACGTAATATCCATTCAGACGCATTCAGGTGTTTGTGTTGTGTTCAGGTGATCAGCGTTGTGTTGTGTTCAGGTGATCAGCGTTGTGTTGTGTTCAGGTGATCAGTGTTGTGTTGTGTTCAGGTGATCAGCGTTGTGTTTTGTTCAGGTGATCAGTGTTGTGTTGTGTTCAGGTGATCAGCGTTGTGTTGTGTTCAGGTGATCAGTGTTGTGTTGTGTTCAGGTGATCAGCGTTGTGTTGTGTTCAGGTGATCAGTGTTGTGTTGTTTTCAGGTGATCAGTGTTGTGTTGTTTTCAGGTGATCAGTGTTGTGTTGTGTTCAGGTGATCAGTGTTGTGTTGTGTTCAGGTGATCAGTGTTGTGTTGTTTTCAGGTGATCAGTGTTGTGTTGTTTTCAGGTGATCAGTGTTGTGTTGTGTTCAGGTGATCAGTGTTGTGTTGTGTTCAGGTGATCAGTGTTGTGTTGTTTTCAGGTGATCAGTGTTGTGTTGTGTTCAGGTGATAAGTGTTGTGTTGTTTTCAGGTGATCAGTGTTGTGTTGTGTTCAGGTGATCAGTGTTGTGTTGTGTTCAGGTGATCAGTGTTGAGTTGTGTTGTGTTCAGGTGATCAGTGTTGTGTTGTGTTGTGTTCAGGTGATCAGTGTTGTGTTGTGTTCAGGTGATCAGTGTTGTGTTGTGTTCAGGTGATCAGTGTTGTGTTGTGTTCAGGTGATCATTGTGTTTGTGTTGTGTTCAGGTGATCAGCGTTGTGTTGTGTTCAGGTGATCATTGTGTTTGTGTTGTGTTCAGGTGATCAGCGTTGTGTTGTGTTCAGGTGATCAGTGTTGTGTTGTGTTCAGGTGATCAGTGTTGTGTTGTGTTCAGGTGATCATTGTGTTTGTGTTGTGTTCAGGTGATCATTGTGTTTGTGTTGTGTTCAGGTGATCAGCGCTTGTGTTGTGTTCAGGTGATCAGTGTTGTGTTGTGTTCAGGTGATCATTGTGTTTGTGTTGTGTTCAGGTGATCATTGTGTTTGTGTTGTGTTCAGGTGATCATTGTGTTTGTGTTGTGTTTAGGTGATCATTGTGTTTGTGTTGTGTTCAGGTGATCAGTGTTTGTGTTGTGTTCAGGTGATCAGTGTTTGTGTTGTGTCGTGTTGTGTTCAGGTGATCAGTGTTTGTGTTGTGTCGTGTTGTGTTCAGGTGATCAGCGCTGCTCTGTCCCTACTGACGCCCATCAGAGCTAACCTGCTGCTGCTGTCTCCAGAGAATGAAGGTCGCTGTTCACTCAGAGAGAAATGGTTCGGTACCAGCTACAGCAGTGAAGGTAGGACTCCTCTCTAACCCTAACCATGAGACCAACTGATCAGCTGATTTACAAGAGGCTAGTTGTGTACGACCCTTCGTAGCCTCCAGCTAACCCTAACCCTCTCTTGAGCGATGAATCCACACTACTGCCCCCTGCTGGTCTGAAGGTGTAGATTTTATAAATCAGCTGGTTGATGGCTGAAGTCTTTGTGGTGTGTTCAGGTGCAGCTTTCTGATCCTGAAGTTGTTTTAATGTGTGTGTGTTTGTTTTGTTCATCAGATATCCCAGATGAGTGGACTCAATGTTGGACCGGGGACTTTGACCTGAACCCTGACCTCTACCTTCCTGCTGAGAACCAGTTCATTGGTTGGTGTGGACAGACAGAGCTGGACCAAGTGTCACCATTAGTGTCTGTACTGATCCAAATTTATAACGTTTATAATTATTCTTCTTCTGCAGCCACAGACTTTGCTCTGAAACCGTCCGACTGTCCAGACTCTGAGTTTCCTGTCAGGATTGTTAACGACAAGCGAGGCGGGCTGTGGTACAAGAAGGACAACAAGTTCAAGATCCCGAAAGGTGAGTCTGTCAATACCCAACTGTAGCCTCCAGGTGTAGCCTCCAGGTGTAGCCTCCAGGTGTAGCATCCAGGTGTAGCATCCAGGTGTAGCATCCAGGTGTAACTTCCAGGTGTAGCCTCCAGGTGTAGCACCCAGGTGTAACTTCCAGGTGTAGCCTCCAGGTGTAACTTCCAGGTGTAGCATCCAGGTGTAGCCTCCAGGTGTAGCCTCCAGGTGTAGCATCCAGGTGTAACTTCCAGGTGTAATTTCCAGGTGTAGCCTCCAGGTGTAACTTCCAGGTGTAGCCTCCAGGTGTAGCATCCAGGTGTAGCCTCCAGGTGTAACTTCCAGGTGTAACTTCCAGGTGTAACTTCCAGGTGTAACTTCCAGGTGTAGCCTCCAGGTGTAGCACCCAGGTGTAGCCTCCAGGTGTAGCCTCCAGGTGTAGCCTCCAGGTGTAGCATCCAGGTGTAACTTCCAGGTGTAGCCTCCAGGTGTAACTTCCAGGTGTAACTTCCAGGTGTAATTTCCAGGTGTAGCTCCCAGGTGTAGCCTCCAGGTGTAGCTCCCAGGTGTAGCCTCCAGGTGTAATTTCCAGGTGTAGCCTCCAGGTGTAGCCTCCAGGTGTAGCATCCAGGTGTAGCATCCAGGTGTAACTTCCAGGTGTAACTTCCAGGTGTAGCCTCCAGGTGTAACTTCCAGGTGTAATTTCCAGGTGTAGCCTCCAGGTGTAGCCTCCAGGTGTAGCATCCAGGTGTAGCATCCAGGTGTAACTTCCAGGTGTAACTTCCAGGTGTAGCCTCCAGGTGTAGCATCCAGCTGTAACTTCCAGGTGTAACTTCCAGGTGTAGCCTCCAGGTGTAGCATCCAGGTGTAACTTCCAGGTGTAATTTCCAGGTGTAGCCTCCAGGTGTAGCATCCAGGTGTAACTTCCAGGTGTAATTTCCAGGTGTAGCCTCCAGGTGTAGCCTCCAGGTGTAGCCTCCAGGTGTAGCATCCAGGTGTAGCATCCAGGTGTAGCATCCAGGTGTAGCATCCAGGTGTAACTTCCAGGTGTAGCATCCAGGTGTAACCTCAGGTGGTGAAACGTGAGAGCCTGAAAACATCAGCTTGTAATTGTTGAGCTGCGTTCCAGTCACTGAGGAGAGAGTGTTGTTTGTTATTTTCAGGCTACATCCGGTTCAACCTGATCACCCCGATGATCCAGAAGAGTCCTGAGAAGTAAGATGACACCTGTTTACATCAGATCCATGAATCAATGAACCAATCAGAGTCTCAGGTCGTACTCACCATGAAGAGTCTCTCTCCTCTTCGTCAGTCTGGTCCTCTTCGACCTCTTCGTCAACATCCTGGCTCATAACTTGGCGGAGCCGGCCTACGAAGCTGACGTGGCTCAGCTGGAGTACAAGCTGGTGGCTGGAGAGCACGGCCTGGTGGTCCGGCTGAAGGGCTTCAACCACAAGCTGCCGGTGAGGACAGTCATGTGGTGGGGGTGGGGGGTAGTGGGACCCAGGTAGTGGAGTCACCAGGTGAGTTTCTAGTCCTCTCTGTCTCTGAGTCTTGTTTGTCTTCCAGCTGCTGCTGAAGCTGATCGTGGACCATCTGTCAGACTTCAGAGCAGAGCCGGCCGTCTTCACCATGTTCTCAGAGCAGCTGAAGAAGACCTATTTCAACATCCTCATCAAGCCGGACAGACTGGGCAAGTATGTGGACAAGCTCTGATGTCCTCTGTCTCTGCAGAGACGCCCCTCACGTCTCCTTGTTTAATGTCCTCTGTCTCTGCAGAGACGTCCGTCTGCTGATCCTGGAGCATTGCCGCTGGTCTGTCGTCCACAAGTACCAGGTGATCAGCAGAGGACTCACCGTCCACCAGCTCATCAGCTTCGTCACGGCGCTGAAGGTGGAGCTGTACACTGAGGGGCTGGTCCAGGGCAACTTCACCAGCTCGGTAACCATCCTCCACCCGTCACTGCGTCCTCCATCCTCCACCTCTCACTGCGTCCTCCACCTGTCACTGCGTCCTCCATCCTCCACCCGTCACTGTGTCCTCCATCCTCCACCCGTCACTGCGTCCTCCATCCTCCACCTGTCACTGCGTCCTCCATCCTCCACCTGTCACTGCATCCTCCATCCTCCACCTCTCACTGCATCCTCCACCTGTCACTGCATCCTCCATCCTCCACCTGTCACTGCATCCTCCATCCTCCACCTGTCACTGTGTCCTCCATCCTCCACCCGTCACTGCGTCCTCCATCCTCCACCTGTCACTGCGTCCTCCATCCTCCACCCGTCACTGTGTCCTCCATCCTCCACCCGTCACTGCGTCCTCCATCCTCCACCTGTCACTGCGTCCTCCATCCTCCACCTGTCACTGCATCCTCCATCCTCCACCTCTCACTGCATCCTCCACCTGTCACTGCATCCTCCATCCTCCACCTGTCACTGCATCCTCCATCCTCCACCTGTCACTGCGTCCTCCATCCTCCACCTGTCACTGCGTCCTCCATCCTCCACCTGTCACTGTGTCCTCCATCCTCCACCCGTCACTGCGTCCTCCATCCTCCACCTGTCACTGCGTCCTCCATCCTCCACCTGTCACTGCATCCTCCATCCTCCACCTCTCACTGCATCCTCCACCTGTCACTGCATCCTCCATCCTCCACCTGTCACTGCATCCTCCATCCTCCACCTGTCACTGCATCCTCCATCCTCCACCTCTCACTGCATCCTCCATCCTCCACCTCTCACTGCATCCTCCACCTCTCACTGCATCCTCCACCTGTCACTGCGTCCTCCATCCTCCACCTGTCACTGCATCCTCCATCCTCCACCTCTCACTGCATCCTCCACCTGTCACTGCATCCTCCATCCTCCACCCCTCACTGTGTCCTCCATCCTCCACCTGTCACTGCATCCTCCATCCTCCACCTGTCACTGAATCCTCCACCTCTCACTGCGTCCTCCATCCTCCACCTGTCACTGCGTCCTCCACCTGTCACTGCGTCCTCCATCCTCCACCTGTCACTGCGTCCTCCATCCTCCACCTGTCACTGCGTCCTCCATCCTCCACCTGTCACTGCGTCCTCCACCTGTCACTGCATCCTCCATCGTCCACCTCTCACTGCGTCCTCCATCCTCCACCTGTCACTGCGTCCTCCATCCTCCACCTCTCACTGTGTCCTCCATCCTCCACCCGTCACTGCGTCCTCCATCCTCCACCTGTCACTGCGTCCTCCATCCTCCACCTGTCACTGCATCCTCCATCCTCCACCTCTCACTGCATCCTCCACCTGTCACTGCATCCTCCATCCTCCACCTGTCACTGCATCCTCCATCCTCCACCTGTCACTGTGTCCTCCATCCTCCACCCGTCACTGCGTCCTCCATCCTCCACCTGTCACTGCGTCCTCCATCCTCCACCCGTCACTGTGTCCTCCATCCTCCACCCGTCACTGCGTCCTCCATCCTCCACCTGTCACTGCGTCCTCCATCCTCCACCTGTCACTGCATCCTCCATCCTCCACCTCTCACTGCATCCTCCACCTGTCACTGCATCCTCCATCCTCCACCTGTCACTGCATCCTCCATCCTCCACCTGTCACTGCGTCCTCCATCCTCCACCTGTCACTGCGTCCTCCATCCTCCACCTGTCACTGTGTCCTCCATCCTCCACCCGTCACTGCGTCCTCCATCCTCCACCTGTCACTGCGTCCTCCATCCTCCACCTGTCACTGCGTCCTCCATCCTCCACCTCTCACTGCATCCTCCACCTGTCACTGCATCCTCCATCCTCCACCTGTCACTGCATCCTCCATCCTCCACCTGTCACTGCATCCTCCATCCTCCACCTCTCACTGCATCCTCCATCCTCCACCTCTCACTGCATCCTCCACCTCTCACTGCATCCTCCACCTGTCACTGCGTCCTCCATCCTCCACCTGTCACTGCATCCTCCATCCTCCACCTCTCACTGCATCCTCCACCTGTCACTGCATCCTCCATCCTCCACCCCTCACTGTGTCCTCCATCCTCCACCTGTCACTGCATCCTCCATCCTCCACCTGTCACTGCATCCTCCACCTCTCACTGCGTCCTCCATCCTCCACCTGTCACTGCGTCCTCCACCTGTCACTGCGTCCTCCATCCTCCACCTGTCACTGCGTCCTCCATCCTCCACCTGTCACTGCGTCCTCCATCCTCCACCTGTCACTGCGTCCTCCACCTGTCACTGCATCCTCCATCCTCCACCTCTCACTGCGTCCTCCATCCTCCACCTGTCACTGCGTCCTCCACCTGTCACTGCATCCTCCATCCTCCACCTGTCACTGCGTCCTCCACCTGTCACTGCATCCTCCACCTGTCACTGCGTCCTCCATCCTCCACCTGTCACTGCATCCTCCATCATCCACCTTTCACTGCATGCTCCACCTCCACCTGTCACTACATCCTCCATCCTCCACCTGTCACTGCATCCTCCATCCTCCACCTGTCACTGCGTCCTCCATCCTCCACCTGTCACTGCGTCCTCCATCCTCCACCTGTCACTGCGTCCTCCATCCTCCACCTGTCACTGCATCCTCCATCCTCCACCTCTCACTGCGTCCTCCATCCTCCACCTCTCACTGCGTCCTCCATCCTCCACCTGTCACTGCGTCCTCCATCCTCCACCTCTCACTGCGTCCTCCATCCTCCACCTCTCACTGCGTCCTCCACCTCTCACTGCGTCCTCCACCTCTCACTGCATCCTCCACCTGTCACTGCGTCCTCCATCCTCCACCTCACTGCATCCTCCATCCTCCACCTGTCACTGCGTCCTCCATCCTCCACCTGTCACTGCGTCCTCCATCCTCCACCTGTCACTGCGTCCTCCATCCTCCACCTGTCACTGCGTCCTCCATCCTCCACCTCTCACTGCGTCCTCCATCCTCCACCTCTCACTGCGTCCTCCATCCTCCACCTGTCACTGCGTCCTCCATCCTCCACCTGTCACTGCGTCCTCCATCCTCCACCTCTCACTGCGTCCTCCATCCTCCACCTCTCACTGCGTCCTCCATCCTCCACCTGTCACTGCGTCCTCCATCCTCCACCTCTCACTGCGTCCTCCACCTCTCACTGCGTCCTCCACCTCTCACTGCGTCCTCCACCTCTCACTGCGTCCTCCACCTCTCACTGCGTCCTCCACCTGTCACTGCGTCCTCCATCCTCCACCTCACTGCATCCTCCATCCTCCACCTGTCACTGCATCCTCCATCCTCCACCTGTCACTGCATCCTCCACCTGTCACTGCGTCCAGACATCATTATTGTTATGTCTTACATGTCTGGCTGAGATCTCACTGATGTTGTTTCCTCCTACAGGAGTCCAGAGAGTTTCTTCAGTATTTCACTGAGTGAGTTTTCTGTCTTTAAGCCAGCATCACCTCTAAAACGAAGCTCATATGATATGTAAACACCTGTAAACCAGGACAGGTGAGCTTGTAAAGTGTGTGTGTGTGTTCAGGAAGCTGCAGTTCCAGCCTCTGCCTGCAGAGGCCCCCGTGTTGTTCAGGGTGGTGGAGCTTCCTCAGAAACATCATCTCTGTAAAGTCAGGTCTCTGAACAAAGGAGACGCCAACTCTGAGGTCACCGTGTATTACCAGGTGAGACGAGAGGCTCCCCCTGCTGCTCGTTAGGACACGTCTCAGCCTGCTGCTCGTTAGGACACGTCTCAGCCTGCTGCTCGTTAGGACACGTCTCAGCCTTCTGCTTGTTAGGACACGTCTCAGCCTGCTGCTAGCTACACACTGAGTGTGTTAGTGTGTGTGTGTGTGTGTGTATTAACGTGTGAGTATTAACGTGTGTGTATTAGTGTGTGTTAGTGTGTGTATTAGTGTGTATTAGTGTGTGTATTAGTGTGTGTTAGTGTGTGTGTTAGTGTGTGTGTTAGTGTGTGTATTAGTGTGTGTATTAGTGTGTGTGTTAGTGTGTGTATTAACGTGTGAGTATTAACGTGTGTGTATTAGTGTGTGTTAGTGTGTGTATTAGTGTGTGTTAGTGTGTGTATTAGTGTGTATTAGTGTGTGTATTAGTGTGTGTTAGTGTGTGTGTTAGTGTGTGTGTGTGTTAGTGTGTGTGTTAGTGTGTGTGTTAGTGTGTGTATTAGTGTGTGTTAGTGTGTGTATTAGTGTGTGTATTAGTGTGTGTTAGTGTGTGTGTTAGTGTGTGTGTGTGTTAGTGTGTGTATTAGTGTGTATTAGTGTGTGTTAGTGTGTGTGTTAGTGTGTGTGTTAGTGTGTGTGTTAGTGTGTGTATTAGTGTGTGTGTTAGTGTGTGTTAGTGTGTGTGTTAGTGTGTGTGTTAGTGTGTGTATTAGTGTGTGTGTTAGTGTGTGTATTAACGTGTGAGTATTAACGTGTGTGTATTAGTGTGTGTTAGTGTGTGTATTAGTGTGTGTTAGTGTGTGTATTAGTGTGTATTAGTGTGTGTATTAGTGTGTGTATTAGTGTGTGTTAGTGTGTGTATTAGTGTGTATTAGTGTGTGTATTAGTGTGTATTAGTGTGTGTATTAGTGTGTGTGTTAGTGTGTATTAGTGTGTGTTAGTGTGTGTTAGTGTGTGTATTAGTGTGTATTAGTGTGTGTTAGTGTGTGTGTTAGTGTGTGTGTGTGTTAGTGTGTGTGTTAGTGTGTGTGTGTATTAGTGTGTGTTAGTGTGTGTATTAGTGTGTGTGTATTAGTGTGTGTTAGTGTGTGTGTTAGTGTGTGTGTATTAGTGTGTGTTAGTGTGTGTGTTAGTGTGTGTGTGTTAGTGTGTGTGTATTAGTGTGGTTAGTGTGTGTGTTAGTGTGTGTGTATTAGTGTGTATTAGTGTGTATTAGTGTGTGTTAGTGTGTGTGTTAGTGTGTGTGTGTTAGTGTGTGTGTTAGTGTGTGTGTTAGTGTGTGCGTTAGTGTGTATTAGTGTGTGTTAGTGTGTGTGTGTTAGTGTGTGTGTGTTAGTGTGTGTGTTAGTGTGTCTTTGTGTGTGTTAGTGTGTGTGTGTTAGTGTGTGTGTCTTAGTGTGTGTTAGGGTGTGTTAGTGTGTGTGTTAGTGTGTGCGTTAGTGTGTATTAGTGTGTGTTAGTGTGTGTGTATTAGTGTGTGTGTTAGTGTGTGTTAGTGTGTCTTAGTGTGTGTGTGTTAGTGTGTGTGTTAGTGTGTGTGTTAGTGTGTGTATTAAGTGTGTATTAGTGTGTATTAGTGTGTGTGTTAGTGTGTGTTAGTGTGTGTGTATTAGTGTGTATTAACGTGTGTATTAGTGTGTATTAGTGTGTGTTAGTGTGTGTTAGTGTGTATTAACGTGTGTTAGTGTGTATTAACGTGTGTATTAGTGTGTATTAGTGTGTGTTAGTGTGTGTTAGTGTGTATTAACGTGTGTTAGTGTGTATTAACGTGTGTATTAGTGTGTATTAGTGTGTGTTAGTGTGTGTTAGTGTGTATTAACGTGTGTATTAGTGTGTGTTAGTATGTGTTAGTGTGTATTAACGTGTGTTAGTGTGTATTAACGTGTGCGTTCCCTTGTGTTCCAGTCGGGGCTGAAGCAGCTCAGGGAGCACGCTCTGATGGAGCTGATGGTGGTGAGTTCATCCAATCTTCAAACTATGACTCAGATTTGACCAATCAGTGACCTTCATTTCACCTGTGAACTGATAAACAGATCTCAGACATTGTAACCATGGTAACCAACACCTGGCTCAGGTGAGTTGAGAGTGAGGTGTTACTGACGTCTTTGTGTTGGTAGATGCACATGGAGGAGCCCTGCTTCGACTTCCTCAGGACCAAGGAGACTCTGGGGTGAGAACCCTCATCTGTTCCTTCTGACTGTAGCAGAACCGGACCGTGGTCCAGCTTGACCCGGGCTGAGATTTAATCTGTTTGTCTGAACGAGGTTCAGACGAGTCCAGAAAGGAGGTCCAGATCATCACGTCATTAAAACAGAGTCCTCTGACCTCTGACCTCCAGGTACCAGGTGTACGCGACCTGCAGGAACACCTCGGGGGTCCTGGGATTCTCCGTCACCGTGGAAACACAAGCCACCAAGTTCAGGTGAGTTGACCCGAGATGATGCTTCTTCTTCTTCTTTATACTCATCGTTACTGAGCGGCTGCACTGCCACACACACGCTTCTGTTTTTATTTATTCTCTATTATTTGATTTATTTACTTTGCTTTGCTGCTGCATTGTTCCTCCAGCTCAGAGTTTGTGGAGGAGAAGATCGAGGAGTTCCTGGTCAGCTTCGGCGAGCGTCTGTCGGCTCTGAGCGACGAGGCGTTCAGGACCCAGGTGACGGCGCTCATCAAGCTGAAGGAGTGTGAGGACGCTCACCTGGGAGAGGAGGTCGACCGCAACTGGTTCGAGGTCGTGACGCAGCAGTACGTCTTTGACCGGCTCAGCAAGGAGGTGACCACAACTGCCCTTCCTGTTTGTTACGTGGTCCTGGTATTAGTCCTGGTCCCGGTCCTGGTCCTAGTGCTGATCCTGGTCTTTGTCCCGGTCCTAGTTCTGGTCCTGGTCGTGGTCCCGGTCCTGGTCCTAGTCTAGGTGTGTAACCCCTCTGTGTCTCCTGCAGGTAGAGGCCCTGAAGCGGTTCTGTCAGGAGGACCTGGTCCAGTGGTTCATGGACCTCAGAACCAGCAACAGGAAGCTCAGCGTTCACGTGAGTGTTTGACCGTTAGAACCAGACCTCTTCCTGTGAGAGCCAGGCCTCTGATGATTCTGTTTCCTGTCAGGTTGTTGGATTTGGGGTGGAGGAGAGCGACCCCCCCGATCAAAGCCCCGCCCCGTCCTCAGCCTACGGTGAGGTGAGCGAGCTGACTTTCCTCCCAGCCTTGGCACCGTCGCTTCAGAACGCCACCCTCATCACCGACATCAGAGCGTTCACCTCGTCCCTCCCCCTTCACCCTTACCACAAAATCCTCTGCTAGGCCCCGCCCACTGTCAGGGACAGTAACCGTGGCAACCATTCTGTCTTCTTCTTCTTCTGTGTGAGTGGTTGCTGTAACGCTGCGTTCACTTCCCGCTGGTTAAACAGAAATCTACAATAATGTCACCCTGACAGATTTAAATGTAGCCGGCTGTGGAATGATGATAAAACCCAGGGTCAGTGAATGCAGCGTGAAGACTCAGGGCTCTGTCAGTGAAAACATGAGGAAATAAATATGTTATTGATCATTAGTCACGTTCATGTTTTACTCTTTTCAGTTGGAATAAAGAATTAAAGACGACATGATGTAATCTGTAACTCTACCTGCCTCAGGATACGTGTCATGGAAGATTTATTCATCTTTTCTTCTCAGCTGCTGCAGATTTCACTATTTTAGATTTATATAAATCAACAAATATGAAAATGTACTGAACTGAATTTGAGAACATTGTAGTTCCAAAAGTATAAATGTTATTAAACACAAGATAAAAATATGTGGTTCCTGTTAAATGTCTATATATGGGAAAGGTCCTGGTCCTGGTCCTGGTCCTGGTCCTGGTCCTGGTCCTAGTTGTGATCATGGTCCTGTTAAATGTCTATATGTGGGGAAAGGTCCTGGTCCTGGTCTTAGTTGTGATCATGGTCCTGGTCCCGGTCCTGGTCCTGGTCCTGGTCCTAGTTGTGATCATGGTCCTGGTCCCGGTCCTGGTCCTGGTCCTAGTTGTGATCATGGTCCTGTTAAATATCTATATGTGGGGAAAGGTCCTGGTCCTGGTCTTAGTTGTGATCATGGTCCTGGTCCCGGTCCTGGTCCTGGTCCTAGTTGTGATCATGGTCCTGGTCCCGGGCCTGGTCCTGGTCCTAGTTGTGATCATGGTCCTGTTAAATGTCTATATATGGCAAAGGTCCTGGTCCTGGTCCTGGTTGTGATCATGGTCCTGGTCCTGTTAAATGTCTATATATGGGAAAGGTCCTGGTCCTGGTCCTGGTTGTGATCATGGTCCTGTTAAATGTCTATATATGGGAAAGGTCCTAGTCCTGGTCCTGGTCCTGGTCCTGTTAAATGTCTATATGTGGGGAAAGGTCCTGGTCCTGGTCCTGGTCCTGTTAAATGTCTATATGTGGGGAAAGGTCCTGGTCCTGGTCCTGGTCCTGGGAAAGGCACTGACATGACATTAATATAAAGTAAAAACTAAAAACAAATGTAAAGCTGAATTCATTCCAGCTGCTGCTGTTCCCCTGATGGCCGCAGGGGGTAGTGTAACGTCGCTGTTCCCTCACAGCTGCCAGATACAGAGAAGAGGAAGACTCTGTTCGCTGATTGGCTGAGGAGAGGGGCGTGCAGGGGCAGCTGAGAGTAAAGATGGCGGCTGTGACCAGAGGCTCCTTCGGTGTGTTCCGGCGGCTGGTGAGAAAATAAACTTGATGAGTGAAACTTTCAGCTTCTCCGCGCTTCGTCTCCGTTTGTCCCGCTCTCACTGCTAACGGCTAGCTAATGCTAGCGGGGCGTCATCTCTGCGCGTGCCCGGGCAGCGCGTTCCTGTGCCCGGCTAGCCGCTGTAACTTCTGCCTCGGATGCTATTGCTAACTCTGAATGAAATGAAAACACAGGCAGAGAAGCTAACCGCTCTGTTAGCATGCTGCAGCAGTTAGCTTCAGCTGGTGACAGTGAGCTAACAGAGCTAGCAGCTTGAAGCGTCACCTGAGCTGGAGGAAGTCAGGGACCAGGTCTCAGAACATCTGTCTCTCTGTCTGTTGTGGAGGTTCTGAATGTCCTGGTTGTTTGGACCGGACCTCTGATCAGTGTCTCTGCTCCCCTCCCGGTAGTTGAGTCATCAGTACCGGCGCCGGTGTTTCCGGCCGCACGCTCCGGTCAGGACGCTGCAGCCGCTCGTCTCCAGATGTGACCGGACCCTCCAGATGTTCGGCAGCAGAGCACTGCACGTCACTGTCGGTGAGTCCAGTCACTTCCCTGAGTTCAAGCATTAAAATAAAAAACTGTCTGTTCATTGTTTCGTCCTGGAGAGGATGCGGTTACCGTGGCAACCTGCCAGGACAGGGTGAGACGGGGTGAGACAGGGTGAGACAGGGTGAGACAGGGTGAGTGTTTCCTGGATGCTCAGAGGATCCAGACCGACCGGTTCCTGACGTCTGTGATGCGTTTGTGTTCCCTCAGCGTGTGGAGGACCCATCGTCCAGTTCAAACTGTCAGACATCGGGGAGGGAATCATGGAGGTGACGGTTAAAGAGTGGTACGTAGCCGACAACGTTAACACAAATAAAAGAGTCCCAGACGTCAGGAGCCTCTCGTCCTCAGGTACGTGAAGGAGGGAGACAAAGTGTCTCAGTTTGACAGCATCTGTGAGGTCCAGAGTGACAAAGCCTCCGTCACCATCACCAGCCGCTACGATGGCGTCATCAGGAGACTCTACTACGACGTGGACGCCACCGCCCTGGTGGGAAAACCGCTGGTGGACATCGAGACGGAGTCAAGCTCAGGTAAGACCTGTCTACCTGTCCCCCTGTCTACCTGTCCCCCTGTCTACCTGTCCCCCTGTCTACCTGTAGCTCTGTCCACCTGTCTACCAGTCCACCTGTAGCTCTGTCCACCTGTCTACCTGTCCCCCTGTCTACCTGTAGCTCTGTCCACCTGTCTACCTGTCCACCTGTAGCTCTGTCCCCCTGTCTACCTGTAGCTCTGTCTACCTGTCTACCTGTCCCCCGTCTACCTGTAGCTCTGTCTACCTGTCTACCTGTCCCCCTGTCTACCTGTAGCTCTGTCCACCTGTCTACCTGTAACTCTATCCACCTGTCTACCTGTAGCTCTGTCTACCTGTCTACCTGTCCCCCTGTCTACCTGTAGCTCTGTCCACCTGTCCACCTGTAGCTCTGTCTACCTGTCTACCTGTCCCCCTGTCTACCTGTAGCTCTGTCCACTTGTCTACCTGTCCACCTGTAGCTCTGTCTACCTGTCTACCTGTCTACCAGTCCACCTGTAGCTCTGTCCACCTGTCTACCTGTCTACCTGTCCACCTGTCCACCTGTCCACCTGTCTACCTGTAGCTCTGTCTATCTGTCTACCTGTCCCCCTGTCTACCTGTAGCTCTGTCCACCTGTCCACCTGTAGCTCTGTCTACCTGTCCCCCTGTCTACCTGTAGCTCTGTCCACTTGTCTACCTGTCCACCTGTAGCTCTGTCTACCTGTCTACCTGTCTACCAGTCCACCTGTAGCTCTGTCCACCTGTCTACCTGTCTACCTGTCCACCTGTCTACCTGTAGCTCTGTCCCCCTGTCTACCTGTAGCTCTGTCTACCTGTCTACCTGTCCCCCGTCTACCTGTAGCTCTGTCTACCTGTCTACCTGTCCCCCTGTCTACCTGTAGCTCTGTCCACCTGTCTACCTGTAACTCTGTCCACCTGTCCACCTGTCTACCTGTAGCTCTGTCTACCTGTCCCCCTGTCTACCTGTAGCTCTGTCCACCTGTCCACCTGTAGCTCTGTCCACCTGTCCACCTGTAGCTCTGTCTACCTGTCTACCTGTCCCCCTGTCTACCTGTAGCTCTGTCCACTTGTCTACCTGTCCACCTGTAGCTCTGTCTACCTGTCTACCTGTCTACCAGTCCACCTGTAGCTCTGTCCACCTGTCTACCTGTCTACCTGTCCACCTGTCTACCTGTCTACCTGTAAGTCTGTCCACCTGTCCACCTGTCTACCTGTCTACCTGTAGCTCTGTCCACCTGTCTACCTGTCCACCTGTCCACCTGTCTACCTGTCTACCTGTAAGTCTGTCCACCTGTCTACCTGTAAGTCTGTCCACCTGTCCACCTGTCTACCTGTCCACCTGTCTACCTGTCCACCTGTCTACCTGTCGCTGTGATGAAGCTTGACTCAAACATCTGTTGCTGTTCAGAGGTGATCCAGGAGGAGGACGTAGTGGAGACGCCCGCCATGGCCCGAGAGGAACACACCCACCAGGAGATCAAAGGTCACAAGACTCAGGCCACGCCCGCTGTCCGACGCCTCGCCATCGAGAACAACGTGAGTCACCTACTGCTGGTTAGAATGGTCAAGACCAAATAAATCAGAACCATCTAGAACCATCAGGTCCATGTTCCTAACCCTGGTCTCCGTGGACCACCTGAAGAGAAACACCTCAAAGGTTCTAGTAACAGTAGAACCAGGCGCACTCTCCATCTGGACATGTGGAGAACCAGAGAACCCAAAGTGTTCCACGTTGGGTTGGACATGTTATGTCTCCTGGACATCATCACATTCTACCATTGAGCTCATTATCCAGGAGAAGATTGAGATTTCCTCCATGTTGTTCACACATGGAACTCCCCAGGAGAACCAGTCACCAAGGCATGCTACGTAGCAATGCTAAGCTAACTGTCACTACTAGCTAACTGTGTTAATTACCTGCAGTACCATCATAACACACTGGCAGAAGTGTCTAACCTGGTTCTGGTCCGGTGTCTCTCAGATTAAGCTCAGTGAGGTGGTGGGGACGGGTAAAGATGGACGGATCCTGAAGGAGGACATCTTGAATTTCCTGGCCAAGCAAACGGGAGCCATCTTGCCTCCGGCTCCTTTCCAGGAAATCCAGACTCCAGCCCCGGGACCAGCTCCTGCTGCTGCTGCCAGGCCCGTGAGCACTGCGGCAGCCGTGAAACCTCTACCCACTACACCCAAACCCGTCTTCACTGGCAAGGACGTGACAGAGCCGCTCAAAGGTCAGAGGTCACACACTGAGTGAACATGGTGGGGCTGATTGATTGATTGATTGGTTGGTTTCTTATTGACAGATGTCTGTCCCCTGTCCCCTGTCCTCCAGGTTTCCATAAGGCGATGGTGAGAACTATGACGGCTGCTCTGAAGATCCCTCACTTCGGTTACTGTGACGAGGTCGACCTGAGTCGTCTGGTGACCCTGAGGTCAGAGCTGAAGTCAACAGTAGAGGGTCGTGGGGTCAAACTCAGCTTCATGCCGTTCTTCATCAAGGTGAGGCCTCACCGCTGCCTCTGATTGGCTGAATGCTTCATACTGACACTGACACTGATGCTGATGCTCTCATTGGCTCAGGCTGCTTCCCTTGGTCTGCTCCACTTTCCCATCCTGAACGCGTCATTGGACGAAGGATGCCAGAACATCACATACAAGGTGGGGGGGTTGATGTGGTTGCTGTGGTTGGTGTGGTTGCTGTGGTTGCTGTGGTTGCTGTGGTTGATGTGGTTGATGTGGTTGATATGGTTGATGTGGTTGATGTGGTTGATGCCTGATGTGTTCAGTATTGACGGTATGTATTTGTTGCGTCCCAGGCCTCTCACAACATCGGCCTGGCGATGGACACGTCTCAGGGTCTCCTGGTCCCCAACGTGAAGAACGTCCAGTTGCTCAGTGTCTTTGACATCGCTGTGGAGCTGAACCGTCTGCAGGCGCTGGGAGCTGCTGGTCAGCTGGGAACCAACGAGCTCAGCGGGGGAACCTTCACCCTGTCCAACATCGGATCGGTCAGTCTGCAGCTACACCATCAGAACCACAGCTAGCTACACCATCAGAACCACAGCTAGCTACACCATCAGAATCACAGCTAGCTACACCATCAGAACCACAGCCACACCATCAGAACCACAGCTACACCATCAGAACCACAGCTAGCTACACCATCAGAACCACAGCTAGCTACACCATCAGAACCACAGCTAGCTACACCATCAGAACCACAGCTAGCTACACCATCAGAACCACAGCTAGCTACACCATCAGAACCACAGCTAGCTACACCATCAGAACCACAGCTAGCTACACCATCATGGGATAAACAATAACAAAACTACACAACAGACACGTCAGCATTTAAACAACATGAAGCTCCTCAGTCTGACTCCTCTGAGTCTTCTCTCCAGATCGGAGGGACGTACGCTAAACCCGTCATTCTTCCTCCTGAAGTCGCCATCGGAGCACTGGGCAAAATCCAGGTGAGTCCAACCAGGAGACAGGACGTCCTCAGAGACTCCTTCCTGTCTTCAGTGATGATCAGATCAGTGAGTGTGGTACCTGGTTCTGCTAGATCTGATGGTTAGCTGGAGGCAGGAACCATAAAACCACAGAACCACAGAGCATCATCTTGTTTAACCTGTGGATGGGACACGAGGCAGGTGTGTGTTTGTCCTCTAGAGACTGGTCATTAGATTAGATAACATGTGTGTTGTGCTAGCTAGCTAGCTCCCACTAGTTAATGAAGCACTAGCTGATACCTCGACAGGTTCTTTTACTGCAGAGAGTGAGAGCTAATGAAATCCTGTGTGGGTGGTGCCTCCAGCTAAGCCCCGCCCAGTAAAACACCTCATCATGTCTGCTAACGCCTCTCCCTGACTTCCTGGTTCCAGGTTCTGCCGCGGTTCGATGCCGACGGTCAGGTGGTCCGGGCTCACATCATGAACGTGAGCTGGTCGGCGGATCACCGCATCATCGATGGCGCCACCATGTGTCGCTTCTCCAACCTGTGGAGGGACTACCTGGAGAACCCAGCCAGCATGGTGCTGGACCTCAAGTAAGGAGGTTTCCCATCGGCCCCGGGAGGACGCCACGGCAACGGAGCTCCGCCCCCAGTCGTTCTGTTTGAGGCCTTCCTGTCCACTTCCTGTTGCTTCCTCGTTGCCTTTGAGCCAGGTTTATCTTGTCACTATGACGACCACACACTCAACTTGGTTTGGTTTCACTTTTTCTTTGGTAGACGAGGTCCAGAACCAACCCACAGGCCTTCAGCCGGGCCGTCCCAGAACCAGCTTCACTCAACAGGATTCATTAGTACTGGTTAGAGTTTAGTGGACCACGCTGCTGCTTCAGAACACTAATCAGAGATCAGCTGGTATCTATCAGTCACTCTATTGATCGGGTCAGTCTCCCCTCATTGATCAGAACCACCTTTATCTTTTCTCCTGGTCCGGTTTGTTGGGGCCCGTTACGTCTTCAGATCAGGTCCATTGACTCATGTGACTGGATCAGAACCTGAAGGTGATCAGCTGGTTCTGATCTGGTGTCATATACATGGACCGGTCCAGAATCTGGAGCTAAAACCTGAACCAATCAAAATCAGTTAATGAGACTGGTTCAGTCCAGACTGATCTCTGTCTCTCTCTTCCTCCTGGACGTCCTGGTTGTCCCGGTGGCTGCTGGGTAAAGGTCACATGGTGTCGGTCAGATATTCCTGTTTGTGTCACATGTGTTTGTTTCTTTTAGTTTTTTCCTGCTTTGTGTTTTAGTGACAGAATAAATGTAAAAACTGTAAAAAACTGTCGGGTTTCTATTTTTGTGAACGTGTGAAACAATAACTGAATAAAGCTGAAGACAAAACGAGTGGTTCAGTAAAAATGCTTTATTCATCTGCTAGACTCTGATCAGGTGACCTGGTTTATTTGTAGCTTCCTGAAGTCATGTGACTGTCAGGTCAGTGTCATGTGACCTGGAGGTTAAAATTATCCATCAGCCTGGAGGTCAGATTTCAGCTGAGAGGAAGCATGGAGGACTGGATGAGCACAAGGTGAGAAGTAATACTACGACTAACCCCATGGTACCTGTGTACATGTAAATATATATGATATTAATACTACTACAGAGACTGAACTCTTCATTAACAGCTTAGTTTAATGTTTTAAAGTGAATGTTCATGTGTTGTTCTGTCCTGTGTGTGTCTGGGTCACAGCCTGTAGAAACACTGGACGCCATGACGGCTCCTCAAAGCATGTGGACCCTCCTCCAGCCAATCGGAGACATTTAAACTAATCAGGTGACGTCTATGACTGATGATACTCTTCTGTCCATCACCACATTAAGCCCCGCCCACATGATCTGATTGGCTCGGCAGATCTTTGCTGGAGTAGAATCCGTTTCCTGGTGAGAGGAAGTTGTTCTGGTTTCAAAGCTCAGACGTTTGTGATTTTGATTAAACACGTTTCTTTTCTAGCTCTGAAACGTTTCGTAGACATTCAGACCACGACAGAGTCTAGAACAACTTCCTGCTGCAGAGCTGTAGTGGGCGGTAAAAAGACTTTCTGATTTCATGTTTCATTGTCACTACAAACTTAAACAAGATCTAACATGTTCTATAAATATGATGTGAAGACAGATCAGAGACAAAGACATGTGTGGACATGTTGACTGTTTGTAGAAGATTGGTTTAAATGATGGTGGAGAGATTAGGTTTTTATCACCTGAAGGTCACATGAGTCTGGTAATGACCTGGACCTGGACCTGGAGGAACCTGTTCTGATACTGTCTCCATTGAGAGAAATGTTTTCTAGAAACACACGTCCAGATGTTTTTGTGAAGCTTTGTCCTGGACGACCTTCAGACATGATGATGTGTTCTCGTTTATAACCAGTCCTCATCGATAATGTCTCAGGACAGTCAGAGGGAGAACAAGGCTGCAGGTCAGAGGTCAGAGGTCCTACCTTTCCACCCTGTGACGTGGTCAACAGGAAGTGCTCGTCATGGTGGGCGTGGTGGCGCTCGGCTCGGTGAGCTCCATCAAAGCTCTGTGGGAGACCAGGATCAGGAGGCGGAAGGAGGAGCATGAGGAGGAGCAGAGAAGAACAATCAGGGGTGGAGCTACAGGCAGGTCAGACTCCGCCCACTCACCTGAAGACTCTTATTGATCAAAACATCTGGTCCAATCTCAAGTTTTCACTGAGCTCTGTTTGGTAACGTGATGAGGTCCTATAACACTCAGACCAGTCCTGTTCTGTGGTCCAGACTCGGCGTTGGGGTCTGGGAGGACCGGGCGGTGCTGGCTCGACTGAAGCAGAAGCTGCAAACGGAAGACGGACGGCTGGTCCTCCGGATCGAGCAGGAGGAGTGGAAGGTAGTGTAAAGCAAGCGGAGCCGATGATTGACTCGATCCTGGTCTGAGTCTCGTGTCTTTCTCCAGTCTTTGCCGGGCTGCCTGATCCAGCTTAGCCAGGTCCAGGAGTGGCAGATCCACCGAACCGGACTGCAGAAGATTCCACATTTCATCTCCAGCTTCCAGAACCTTCTGGTCCTCGATTTGTCCCGTAACGGGGTCACTGAGATCCCAAAACAAATCGGTGAGTATGCCAACTTCTAAACTCAATTCTAAACAAATCCAGGTTTGTGGAACTAGTTTCAGCTGCCACCACAGCTCAGTGCGGGTTCTGGTTTCAGGGAAGTTGACCCGGCTCAGGGAACTGCTGCTGAGCTACAACAGAATCCAGTTTGTTCCTGAGGAGCTGAGCGGCTGTGAGAGTCTGGAGAGACTAGAGCTGGCCATGAACCGGGACCTGAACCAGCTTCCAGACCAGGTATGAACGTGAATCAGCTTCTTAACAGGTACAAACCAGAACCAAACTGATCCAGACTGAACCAGACTTCAGTCTTCAAACTCCCTTGTCTTGAGACGTTTGTTAATGTTATTGACGCTATTAAATAAAAATGATTAAACCAGGTGTGAACCAGGGTGCTGAAAAGGTTCAGACCAGTAACCCAGGTGCACCTCAGACCTGGTCTCTTGTGTCGTCTGAACTTTAGCTGAGGAACCTGACGAGGCTGCAGCACCTGGATCTGTCCATGAACGACTTCAGCGTCCTCCCAGACTGCGTGGTTGCGCTGCCGGCTATCGAGTGGCTCGACATGGGAGGAAACCGCATCCAGCACTTACCTGATGACATACACAGGTAGGTGGTGGAAGACAGCCTGAACCCCGCCCACGTCTGCCGTCAGCCAATCACCAGCGAGACGTGTCTGTCCTCAGGATGGAGAAGCTTCACACTCTGTGGCTGCAGAGGAACGAGCTGGAGAAACTTCCAGACAGCATCAGTAGGATGGCGAGTCTGGACACATTGGTCCTCAGCAAGAACAAGCTGAGAGACATCCCCCCACTGATGGAGGACATGTCCAACCTCAGGTCAGTCCGTCCAGAGACAGACGTGTCTTGTGTCTTTCCGTTGGTTTCATTCTCGCCTCTTTAATCTGAACAGGTTTGTGAATTTTCGGGACAACCCTCTGACTCTGGATGTGGCGCTGCCAGTGAACACGACGGCTGAGGACAACGAGGATGAAGATGACCGGGAGATGTTTGGACGGGAGTTCATGCAGATGTACATCCAGGAGTCCAGGAAGAGAGCGTACGCTGTGCTCAACATGCACTCTGTCAACCGTTAGTACTGACCCATCGTCTGGGTCCAGTTTCACGATCTGAACCTTTGAATGTAACCAGGACTCAAGCCTTAACCTGGACTCAAACCAGGACTCAGACCTTAACCAGGACTCAAACCAGGACTCATACCAGGACTCAGACCTTAACCAGGACTCAAGCCTTAACCTGGACTCAAACCAGGACTCAAACCTTAACCTGGACTCAAACCAGGACTCAAACCAGGACTCAAACCAGGACTCAAACCAGGACTCAGACCTTAACCAGGACTCAAGTCTTAACCTGGACTCAAACCTTAACCTGGACTCAAACCAGGACTTAGACCTTAACCTGGACTCAAGTCTTAACCTGGACTCAAACCAGGACTTAGACCTTAACCTGGACTCAAACCAGGACTCAAACCTTAACCTAGACTCAAACCAGGACTCAGACCTTAACCTAGACTCAAACCAGGACTCAGACCTTAACCAGGACTCAAACCAGGACTTAGACCTTAACCAGGACTCAAGTCTTAACCTGGACTCAAACCAGGACTTAGACCTTAACCTGGACTCAAAGCAGGACTCAAACCTTAACCTGGACTCAAACCAGGACTTAGACCTTAACCTGGACTCAGACCTTAACCAGGACTCAAGTCTTAACCTGGACTCAAACCAGGACTTAGACCTTAACCTGGACTCAAACCAGGACTCAAACCTTAACCTAGACTCAAACCAGGACTCAGACCTTAACCTAGACTCAAACCAGGACTCAGACCTTAACCTGGACTCAAACCAGGACTCAAACCAGGACTCAAATCTTAACCAGGACTCAAACCTTAACCGGGACTCAAACCTTAACCGGGACTCAAACCAGGACTCAAACCTTAACCAGGACTCAAACCTTAACCAGGACTCAAACCAGGACTCAAACCTTAACCAGGACTCAAACCTTAACCAGGACTCAAACCAGGACTCAAACCTTAACCAGGACTCAAACCTTAACCAGGAAGTCTGAACCCTAACGGTTTGATGGACCCCTGTGTAACATGAACATTAACAACAGAAGAGACGACACTAACCTGGACTCAATCGTTTCTCGTTTCTTCACAAACTCATAGACTTTTATTGACGCTGATGTTTCTGATGTTTCAGAGACGACTGACGAGTCGACAGAATGACTGGATCAGTTCCTCTCAGCTACTGAACGTCTGTGCTTTTATTTTGGAGGGGGACTCTGCGTCCTCTAGTCCAGTCCTTCCTGCTGTGAACGGATCTAGATTAAATTTCATCTCCAGTTTAAAGACTGAACGCTGCAGAAATAAGAAACTGAAACTGAATGAATTGAAACTTTACTAAATACTTTTAGCACATTTACGTTTTCACTTTAGTCAAACAATAAAACTTTTGTAGGAACAAAAACTCTGCTTCTCTTCGGTCTGCGTCATTAATCCAATGGATGTAAACTGTCCATCAGGAGGATGAGGAGGAGGGGGGGACGAAGGGCACGGCAGTCAGTAAGACGTTCTCCAGAGTGACGTCCATGTCAACGTATTGAATCAGTTTGCTGCTGAATCCTTTCGTCATCAGAAAGTCTCGTCTGCCGCTGTTGATCAGGAGTTTACAGAGACGACCAACGTCCGCCCGCTCAGCCGCCGTCAGAAACCTGGAGACATGGACAGAAACTTATTATCATCACATTTAAATAGAAATATAATGAACAGGAAAACTAGGGCTGGGCAATAAAACGATGACGATACCTACGTGATCGTTATCAGTAGAATGATAGTTTCACTTGAACACCCAAAAATAGGAAGAAAACCCAGAGCCAGAACTGCAAGGCATTCTGGGGGATGTAGGCAGAGGAAGGGCTTAAGCCTCTCGACCTATCACGGCCCAGCTAAGCCAACAACAACAAAGAACGGCGTGGAGTGAAAGAAGAATGTGAGAGCGACAGAGGAAAGACGACGGTTATTTTCAGTCAGACATGAGTCAAACCGACGTCGTCTGTAACTTAGTGGTGAGTGAACACATTAACTGGCTCTTGTCTCTGGATCAGTAGAGTAAGAGTCAGTTAAGTTTCATAGTAATTATGTTTCTCTGCTAAATGTTTGGTGCCGTTTATCAGAATACTTTATTAATCCTTCAAGGAAATTGATTATATATCAATCAAACATGGTGGGACTCAGCTGGTTCAATAGACTAGATTCATGATTCTTGAGTCGTCGTTGATGGACGGTTACATGAGACTGAATTAATTCAAAATGAATGAAAATGAAATGATATTAAATACATTTATCAGCCCTAATAAAAACACTGTGGCCTCCAGAGCTCTGAGTCTAACCTTCAACTAGAACTGGACCAAGAGTTCAGAGAAACACCACAAAGGTTCTAGTAACAGTAGAACCAGGCCCACTCTCCATCTGGACATGTGGAGAACCAAAGAACCCAAAGTGTTCCACGTTGGGTTTTTACCTCTTGAAACAAAATCCTACTGATTCACTACAGGAGACAATGTCCACACAATTCAACCTGTGGACATTTTATGTCTCCTGGACATCATCACATTCTACCATTGAGCTCATTATCCAGGAGAAGACTGAGATTTACTCCATGTTGTTCACACATGGAACTCCTCAGGAGAACCAGCCACCAAGGCATGCTACGTAGCAATGCTAAGCTAACTGTGTTGTGTTAATTACCTGTAGTACCTGTTTCTGTTGGACAAACTCCTCTGGTCTAACACCTGATGCTCTGATGGGTTTTTAGTACTTACCCGTTGACAGCGTCCGTCTCCTCTGCCGGCTTATGGCCTTCATCGTCTCTTCTGTGATTGGTCCGATCCTGCGAGGGATGGTCCTGATTGGTCGGTCTGAGTCCACATGTGGCCCAGCTCGACATCCGACAGAAAGCTGAGAACTCTGCAGCTCCGAGTCCTCTCTGCTGAAAGAACTGCTGGCCCACGTAGTGACGCCACTCACAGCGATGGTGGCAGCACAGCGCCACCGCCAGGCCCAACACCGGGCCCAAACCAGGACTAGGACCAGAGTCAGCTGCCTTTGAGTGTTCTGGTGGTTTAAGCCGTTTCTGAGGCGGTTCATTCTCCTCTCCGGGTCCTGGTGCTTCCAATAAACAGCGCAGAGACATGTCTGAGGACAGAACCAGAACCAGGAGCCAGAGGTTAGTTCAATGAGGAGCAATCTGAGTCCAGTCCAGAGGTTCTCTTCTCACCTGTCGCCGATCCACACAGATGTTTGCCGACTCCGACCAACGGTAGCTTCTTCTGTTGGATCAGAGGGACTTTACCTGAAACCGTCCACATAGTCAGAACCACAGACTGAACCCAGACCATGTGAGACCACACGTATATTTGTTTCTTACTTAGGTCCAGATGTTGGATATCCACCTGCAGTCTCTCAAACTGAACGCCAGAGTCCTGATGCTTCCCGTCCACCTGGAACACAACAGACAGAGCTCAGACCTG
>SRSE01001381.1:62500-187500 GCA_005024645.1 Planiliza haematocheilus
TTTATAAACAGAAGCTAAGCAGATTCTACACGTGGAATTTTTAACTACACAATAAATGTTCACTGTTGTTGTGACACTACTGTCTCCCTCCCACTGTCCTTAAACTGTATATGTCCTCCTCACTGTGGGATCTGATCTGATCTGGACACTGTCTTAAACATTCTAACGACGTAAATAAATTAGTAGACGTCTACTTTCTCCTGAGGAGCACCTGAACGCATCGTTCTCTTTTCATTGGTCAGGAGTTTAGATCTCTTCTTTGATTGGCCACTGCTGTGCCATTTAAAAACTATTCCCGCCCCACTGCTGTCAGTGGGGCGGGGCTTATCGCCAGGGTACGCCTGACGTCATCACTGGACCGTCCATGCCATGATGGCGGCAGAGTGGGGCGGCGGTCCCGGTTCTTCTCCTCCCGGTTCCTCGGGGCCTGCGGCGGCAGACTATTCGTTGCTGGTGGTGGTCGGAGCGCTGCGTCCCGGTGGCCTGCTGGAGCAGCTGCTGCGGCAGATCGAGTCCGGTGAGTTCCGGGAAAGTTCCGCGTCAGCCGGGACACAAGAACCGAGCTACAGCCGGTCCACAGGGCGGGAAGTCCGCGGGGCCCTTCACAATAAAACCCGGGGAGCTGGTTTCTACTTCGGGGAAAGAACCGCCGCTGGGTTTCAACTAACTCCTGTGGATCGGTCGCTTCTAAAAGTTTAAATCTTCTACTTTTTGTTAAAAGCAAGTAAATAACCTTCAGGGTTAGCGTGCTAGCTTATCTCTCTGACATGTTTTTATTGTTTTATTCACGTGAATGTCGGTTTATTGCTGAGTTCCTCCGCCCCTGGAAGCAGCTGCTCTCCGGTTAAATTTAGCCCGTGACCCGCGTCACACTGGACTTCCTGTCCGGACTCAGACTATGGGCGGGTTGCTTTGGTCAGATCAGATCTAAATATTTCTCTTTCTGGCTAATTTACACTTAGTTTACGGCGAGTTTCTATAAAATGCTTTTTGTTCAGAGTTTAGTGGCTGTTCCGTTATTCGAAGCTGCAGTTTTATTTTGAAAACCCATCCCACCGGATGCTGAACACTGCCACTACCTGTACAGATGTTTGTGGTCCTCAGGTAAAAGTTGGTGAACAGCAAAAAACTGAAAGTGAACTGATGCAGATGTTTGACAGATTCGATAATCGATCAGTTTATTGATCCGATTGATGTTGATTGTTAATCGGAAATGCGTCATCAACCCTAGAAAAAAAATACAAAATAAAACGACAAGTAAACTCAGTGGTGAAGCTCAGGTAAGAAACGTTCGACTGGTTCTGATTAGTGTCTGTCCTTCAGGTCTGGTTTTGGATCTGGAGCGTCTCCTGTGGTCGAGTCCATTGTCCTCTGACCTGTTCTTAGGTGTTTGTTTGTGGAGACCTGTTCTTCCTGGTTCTAGTCCAGAACCCTTCAGTTATCAGGAGGAGTTGAGTTGACATGTTTGTAATGTGAGGTGGTTTTCAGTCTGAGGGAACTGAAACGTCACATGTTACATTAGGGAACCGCAGGAAAAAGGGACGTCTGCAGCCCGGGGCTAAAGTTAGCTGCTGCTGCTGCTGGCCTCTTATTGGTGGGTTGTTTTTGTTCTATCTTGTTGTGTTGCAGTAGTTGTCTAGTTGTTGTGGCGTTGCCGCATCTTATTGCACATTGTGTCTCTGCTGTGGACATACAAACAGGAAGTGGTGTCACTAAACATGATCCACTTCCTGTTCCTGCTGAGGAGGAAACTGTCCATCTGACAGAGATAAGAGGAACCACAGAAGAGGTGTCACTCTGTAAACGATCAGCACAGAATTATTATTCTCATTGGTGTTTGATTCGTTGACCAGGCGCGTCTGTTTCAGGTGTGTTTGATTCATTAACCAGGTGTGTTTGATTCGTTAACCAGGTGTGTCTGTGTCAGGTGTGTTTGATTCGTTAACCAGGTGTGTTTGATTCGTTAACCAGGTGTGTCTGTTTCAGGTGTGTTTGATTCGTTAACCAGGTGTGTTTGATTCGTTAACCAGGTGTGTCTGTGTCAGGTGTGTTTGATTCGTTAACCAGGTGTGTTTGATTCGTTAACCAGGTGTGTCTGTTTCAGGTGTGTTTGATTCGTTAACCAGGTGCGTCTGTGTCAGGTGTGTTTGATTTGTTAACCAGGTGTGTTTGATTCGTTAACCAGGTGTGTTTGATTCGTTAACCAGGTGTGTCTGTTTCAGGTGTGTTTGATTCGTTAACCAGGTGCGTCTGTGTCAGGTGTGTTTGATTCGTTAACCAGGTGTGTTTGATTCGTTAACCAGGTGTGTCTGTGTCAGGTGTGTTTGATTCGTTAACCAGGTGTGTTTGATTCGTTGACCAGGCGCGTCTGTTTCAGGTGTGTTTGATTCGTTAACCAGGTGTGTTTGATTCGTTGACCAGGCGCGTCTGTTTCAGGTGTGTTTGATTCGTTAACCAGGTGCGTCTGTGTCAGGTGTGTTTGATTCGTTAACCAGGTGTGTTTGATTCGTTAACCAGGTGTGTCTGTTTCAGGTGTGTTTGATTCGTTAACCAGGTGTGTTTGATTCGTTAACCAGGTGTGTTTGATTCGTTGACCAGGCGCGTCTGTTTCAGGTGTGTTTGATTCGTTGACCAGGTGCGTCTGTGTCAGGTGTGTTTGATTCGTTAACCAGGTGCGTCTGTTTCAAGTGCGTTTGATTCGTTAACCAGGCGCGTCTGTGTCAGGTGTGTTTGATTCGTTAACCAGGTGCGTCTGTTTCAGGTGTGTTTGATTCGTTAACCAGGTGTGTTTGATTCGTTAACCAGGTGCATCTGTTTCAAGTGTGTTTGATTCATTAACCAGGTGCGTCTGTTTCAGGTGTGTTTGATTCGTTAACCAGGTGTGTTTGATTCGTTAACCAGGTGTGTCTGTTTCAGGTGTGTTTGATTCGTTAACCAGGTGTGTTTGATTTCGTTAACCAGGCGCGTCTGTTTCAGGTGTGTTTGATTCGTTAACCAGGCGCGTCTGTTTCAGGTGTGTTTGATTCGTTAACCAGGCGCGTCTGTTTCAGATGTGTTTGATTCGTTAACCAGGTGCGTCTGTTTCAGGTGTGTTTGATTCGTTGACCAGGTGTGTTTGATTCGTTGACCAGGTGTGTTTGATTCGTTGACCAGGTGTGTTTGATTCGTTGACCAGGTGAGTCTGTTTCAGGTGTGTTGGAATTTGTTGACCAGGCGCGTCTGTTTCAGGTGTGTTTGATTCGTTGACCAGGTGCGTCTGTTTCAGGTGTGTTTCATTTCGTTAACCAGGCGCGTCTGTTTCAGGTGTGTTTGATTCGTTAACCAGGCGCGTCTGTTTCAAGTGTGTTCGATTCGTTAACCAGGCGCGTCTGTTTCAGGTGTGTTTGATTCGTTAACCAGGTGCGTCTGTTTCAAGTGTGTTTGATTCGTTAACCAGGCGCGTCTGCTTCAGGTGTGTTTGATTCGTTAACCAAGTGCGTCTGTTTCAGGTGTGTTTGATTCGTTAACCAGGTGTGTCTGTTTCAGGTGTGTTTGATTCGTTAACCAGGTGCGTCTGTTTCAGGTGTGTTTGATTCGTTAACCAGGTGTGTTTGATTCGTTAACCAGGTGCGTCTGTTTCAGGTGTGTTTGATTCGTTAACCAGGTGTGTTTGATTCGTTAACCAGGTGCGTCTGTTTCAGGTGTGTTTGATTCGTTAACCAGGTGCGTTTGTTTCAGGTGTGTTTGATTCATTAACCAGGTGTGGTTGAATCGTTAACCAGGCGCGTCTGTTTCAGGTGTGTTTGATTCGTTAACCAGGCGCGTCTGTTTCAGGTGTGTTTGATTCGTTAACCAGGCGCGTCTGTTTCAGGTGTGTTTGATTCGTTAACCAGGTGCGTCTGTTTCAGGTGTGTTTGATTCGTTAACCAGGTGCGTCTGTTTCAGGTGTGTTTGATTCGTTAACCAGGTGCGTCTGTTTCAGGTGTGCGTCGGTGGCCCGTGGATCTGGACGTCTCCGTCCTGGATCAGCAGCTGAAGCTCTTTGTGTCGAGACACTCTGCCTTCCTGTCAGAACAAGTCCCAGGTAAGAAGCACTTCCTGTCTTGCAGTGCATTCTGGGAGATGATCAATGTTAAAGGACAGGAGGACAGACTGAAGAGGAATGAAACGAGGCCTCAGCCTGCAGACACTCTGTCTTTGTGTCCCTGTGAGGACCTTGATTGACGTAGTGTTTCCTCAGGTCTTGACCTTTGACCATAACTTGATCACAAACTACATCACTGCTGTTTGTTTGTTTGTTGTCAGGCCAGAGGACGCTGCAGCACCGTGGAGATGTGTTGGACACTCAGGTTGTGGTGAATCCAGCTCATGAATTGGTCTGTTCAGAGGTAAGAGACGAGGCTGAATGAAAACAGAAGGACAACTTCACACATCCAGATAACGCTCAGATCAGCTGGCGTATCTGAGATCACTTCCTGGTTCCTCCATCAACACAGCGTCATTATCTGTGCAACTCATTGAGATTTTCCATGTGAACATCATGAGTTGAGCTGCAGCATTTCTCTGTGTTGCTCTGAGCATGTGATCAGATCCAGAGTCAGATCCAGAGTCAGATCCAGAGTCAGATCCAGAGTCAGATCCAGAGTCAGATCCAGCGTCAGATCCAGCGTCAGATCCAGCGTCAGATCCAGCGTCAGATCCAGCGTCAGATCCAGCGTCAGATCCAGCGTCAGAGAGGAGTCAGAGAGGAGTCAGAGAGGAGTCAGAGAGGAGTCAGAGAGGAGTCAGAGAGGAGTCAGAGAGGAGTCAGAGAGGAGTCAGAGAGGAGTCAGAGAGGAGTCAGAGAGGAGTCAGAGAGAGAGATGAGTCGGAGGAGTTTGTGAAGAGTTTGTTCCTGTTTCAGGTGCGGCGTCTGATCTGTGACTCGTCCAGACACAAGCTGCTGATTGTGGCCGGTCAGTGCGTGGAGGACAGCGGAGACATCGTGCTGCAGAAAGGCTGTTTCTCCCTCAATGACTTCCTGCACTTGTTTGCTGATGAGGAGGTAGAAAAACTCTCGTGTCTTTGAAGACCTGGAGGTGAACCTGGACTCTGTCTGATGTGGTTCCTGTGTTGTAGGTCGGAGAGCTGCTGAGCTCAGCAGACCCTGCAGTCAAGTCCAGCCTCACCCTCAGCTGTCCAGACTCTGGCCTTTGGAAGGATTCGGTGCTGGACAAACACAATCTGCAGGAGTTTATAAAGATCCAGATCAACCCTCCACTGGTCCTCCCTGAAATGGAGGGTCTACAGGAGTTCATAGAGTACCTCTCTGAGTCTCTGGAGCCAGAGTCGCCCTTCGACCTCCTGGAGCCCCCCAGTACCGTGGGCTTCCTGAAACTGTCTCGGCCCTGCTGCTACATCTTCCCCGGCGGGAGGGGGGACTCTGCCTTCTTTGCTGTGAACGGGTTCAACATCCTGGTGAATGGTGGGTCCGACACCCGCTCCTGCTTCTGGAAACTGGTCCGACATTTGGACAGGATCGACTCGATGCTCCTGACCCACGTTGGCGTGGACAACCTGCCAGGGATGAACAGTCTGCTGCTGAGGAAGGTTGCAGAGCAGGACGAGGAGTCATCTGGAGCTCAGACCGAAGAGGACTGGATGAAGAACCTCATCTCACCAGAGGTTGGTGTGGTCTTCCTCAATGCTCCAGACAGACTCAGGTCCATCTCGGCGGATCCCAGCAAGCTGCGGAGCTGTGACCAAGCAGGGCTCACTCTGCAGCTCTTACAAAGGCTGGCAATCAAACCAGAACCTCTGACCCGACCCAGTGGACCCATCATAGAACCAGTCATCCTGTTTCAAAAGATGGGAGTGGGCCGTCTGGAGCTGTACACGCTGAATCCTGTTGGCGGCAGCAAAGAACTCGAAGCTTTGATGCAGATTTGGCCAAACAGCTCTAATGTGAATGGCTCGGACCTGCCGCTGCCTTGTCTCGTCTCCATTTGTGCTTTGCTGGTCTGGCATCCTTCCAGCCCTCAGGAGAAGATCATCCGGGTCCTGTTCCCAGGGTGCACTCCACAGACCAAAATCCTGGAAGGACTTGAAAAACTCAAACATCTGGAGTTCCTCAAACATCCAACTGTGTGTTTGAAGGACCTTGAAAACTCCAAAGCTGAGAAGCAACTAAAACATGCAGAGAGCCGGGAAAGCCTTAAGTCCCAGTCCAGGGACCTCAGACCCAGCAGTGCCTTGCAGAAAGAAAAACCTGGACGGGTTGATGTCAAAAAACTAGAGCCCAAAACTAAGTCTAAGGTAGCTGGTGACACTTTACCAAAAGAAAAAAAGACAGCTGAAGAAAAGCCCAAGACCAAGGAAGTTGAAATTAAATCAAAGACGATAAAACCTGCTGAAAAGCCGATTCCAAAGAAAGATGTGTCAAAAGAAGAAAAGAAGGAGGTGAAGAAGAAAGATGAGAAGGTCACTGCTGCCGCAAAGAGGGAAGAAAATGAAGAGAAGAAGAAAGAAGCTGTGAAGAAGGACATTGTGAATACAAAACCAAAGAAGGAACTTAAACCTGAACCAAAAAAAGACGGAAAGAGGGATGTGAAAACAGAAGAGAAGAAAGCTGTGAAGCCGGCAGTTAAAGAGATGAAGAAGCTGACGAGTGGAGCTTCTGCAGGAAGCTCAGACCAAAGGAAAGCTTCAGGAAAGACTCTAAAGAAGGATGGGACTCTAACAAAGAAAGACACTTTGAGCAAAGGGACAAAAGCAAAGTTGGGGTCAAAGGAGGCAAACCAGAAGGAGGTTGGAAGTGATTCTCACACTCAGAAGCTACAATTGGAAGACGACAATGGGAACAGAAGTCAGAACACAAAGACCTCAACCACAGAGAGTCCAGAGAGGGACGAGGACATGGTCACTGCCTCCTCACCACTCACCAGAACACCAAAGGTTGACCTGACGGTGAACTTTGACCTTACTCCCACTGCGTTCCAGCCAGTCAATGGATCTCTGAAGAATGGACCGGATGTCAGTTCAGAGGAAAAGACTATGGAGCTGGTCTCTCCTGCAGATTCTGCCCCAAACAGCGCCGGACATACGCCTTTCCATCAGTCACCAGAGGACGATGTCCGGGGTCTGGGTGACGACAGCAGCCTTGAGGCCAGAGGGTCCAGTTTGGGCTTTGAGGACTATGTCCAGGGAGGTTCCTGTAGAACCTCAGAGCTTAGTTCTCTGAGGGAAGGCCAGGAAAACTCCATGTCCTCACAGGATAAACCGTCCAGCCTCCTTACCCTGAGTCCCTTGAAGGACGTGATGCCGGACTCCTCCACCACCGTCACCTCCATGCCGGCTGAGGTCGGCTCACCTCACTCTACTGAAGTTGATGAATCACTCTCAGTTTCTTTAGAGCAGGTGCTGCCACCTACTTCACCTAAAGTCTACTCCAACGGACATGTTGGTGAGATGGGATCCACCACGGGAGCAGTCCAACCTCTGGGGTCGTCCCATGACGGATCAGACATCCACACGATGTCAGAACTCGCCCCAGACGTCCCACATGATGTTGATCTTTGCTTGGTGTCCCCCTGTGAGTTCCAGCACCCCAGGACCCCAGAGAACCACCAGCAGCATGTGAGCCCGGGTCTGGCCACCAGAACCTCACCAGACCCCTCCATCAACAACAACCACTCCCAAGACCAAAGCAGCAGTGACTGCCCTTCAACCTACAGCCAGGAAACTCCTCCAACATCAGTCAGCGATTTCCCCCCGACAGCCACAGACTCCGATGTTCCCCCTGGGACGGAGGACTGTCCGTCCATCACCGCAGACATGGACTCTGATGATGAGTCCAGCAGTCTCTTCCCGCCCAGTCACCCACAAGACCACCCAAGTTCTTACTTCACCCACAGGACGGGCCAACTCTCCTCCCACGACCCGCCACCTGCCCCTGTCAAAGATCTGCCACCTTTACCCCCCCAGCCTGGAGCATGTATGGCCGACACGGAGTCCGACAAGAACCTAAAGACCTCTGCTTCCAGGACCAAGAAACCGGGTCTGTTGCAGAAAGCATCATCTGGAAGCATCGCTCTGAACGGGAAGTCGAAGGCCGGCAGCTCCACAGGGTCTCTGAAGATGGCTGCCAGCCTCGACACCAAACCATCATCTCGAAGTTCACTTGGTGGATCCAGGATTGGGACTGCAAGAGCTCTGTCCTCAGGTAGGCTTAGACCAGAACCGCACCAGGGACCTGAACCAGTCCAGATGCTCTCAGGTTTTAACCTGATCATATTTGACCCTAGAACAGAAATTATTACCAAACTAATTCTGACAGTCAGCTTTTAAATGAACTAGTTTCTGTTTCAGATGTGATGCTGTTATTTATTTTGTAAGAGTTTATGAATAAGAACAGACCAGGGGCCTCATGTACGAAGGTTGTGTGTTCACAAAAACGTTCCTACGTACTCGTTCACAGAAAAGTTCAGCTGTATCAGAGTGAAATGACCGTGAACTTGTACGTTCCTTCACCAACGCTTAAAGTATTCCGGCACCGCGCTGGATCTCCGGCGTGACGCCCGACCGTGATTTAAAAACAAAACAAACAAAAAACAACAAAACGTTGATGTCAGACGACAGAAACATTCGAGTCAGTTGAGTTCGCTGACCAATAGAATGAGAAGAAACCAATTTTCGCTCCTAACCAAACTAATAGCCAATCATAAGTAGGGTGGGGGCGGGGCCTGTCAAATCTTAATTGACATCCAGCAGCAGTTGATGCTGCGTTCATGACTTGGGGATAAAACGAACTCTGAGTTGTGAAAAAATAACTGAACAGCGTCAAACTCGGAAATTACACGCCTGTCCGTCTTCGTCCATAATAAGCATACATTTCTGCTGCATATGTTTTTATTGGTTAGCAGATTAACCGAGTTAAGCTGTAGCTTGAACGCTTTGACTTATCGTTTACTTCCGAGTTCTCTTGAACGCAACAGACGCAATGCAGTCGAAAGAGGAGAATAAATTCATGAAGCCAGGGGAAGACGTCCTGACTGATAAAGAACTTAAAAATAAATGGTGCTGGGTGATGATAGAAGGTGGCAGAAATGAAGAGAGCCAGGTGCTTGTTTCTGTGTGTTGTGCTCCAAGAAGCTAATTTACGCTACTAGCAGCTAAAGGCGTCACGCAGGAGACCCCGGTCACAGAACAGCTGTTCACACTTTCCAACACACATGTACCTGCGCCTTGATAATACGCGTGTGCTCGTTCAGAACACGATCACTGACGATCGCTCAGCCGCCTGTAGATGAGTGTAAAAAGATTAAAATGCATTGACAGAACTGTCTGGTTCAAATCAACATGCCAGTTATATGAACACCAGGTTATATCAGTTTATAAAGCTTATAAAGTGTTGACGAAGGCCACAGCATGGACAAAGATCTTAATGTACTGGTTAGTTTTTTGATGATGATGTGGTCAGAGGAAGTTAATATTAGCAGTGACTCAGCCCTGATGCTGCAGCTCAGAGATGTCCTGCAGTGGAGACACCTAAGCTCTATTCTACAGCTGCAGTAATCAGAGGACATTATTATCTACAGTTCACTGTAACTGATTATAAATCACAGAGTTTCACATGCTCTTATAACATAGGACCTTTAATTCCTAAAACTCATTCATATCACTGGTGTGAGGTTTCCCACCCAGTGTAAAAAGAATCATATTTTATATTGCAGAGTGGCCTAGTGTCTGGATTCTCTACAGCTGTAGATCCTCTGGAGACACTTAGAGCTGAAACTGTCATCAATGAAAACCCTGAGCCATGCCAGCCGTGAAAGGGGGCGGAGCCAGGTAGATCAAATACCCACAATGCATCTGAACAGCTGGTTCTCTGAATGTAATCAGAGCTATGGACTGAAAAGAACCATGACATGATGGAACATTAACCAGCACTGTGGGACATGGAGGACAGCTGTCACAGAGGACACGTCTGTCTCCACTGGAGGACGGCTGTCACAGAGGACACGTCTGTCTCCAGTGGAGGACGGCTGTCACAGAGGACACGTCTGTCTCCACTCCACTGGAGGACAGCTGTCACAGGGGACACGTCTGTCTCCAGTGGAGGACGGCTGTCACAGAGGACACGTCTGTCTCCAGTGGAGGACGGCTGTCACAGAGGACACGTCTGTCTCCACTCCAGTGGAGGACGGCTGTCACAGGGGACACATCTGTCTCCAGTGGAGGACGGCTGTCACAGAGGGCACGTCCGTCTCCACTCCAGTGGAGGACGGCTGTCACAGAGGACACGTCCGTCTCCACTCCAGTGGAGGACGGCTGTCACAGAGGACAGGTCCGTCTCCACTCCAGTGGAGGACGGCTGTCACAGAGGACAGGTCCGTCTCCACTGGAGGACGGCTGTCACGGAGGACAGGTCCGTCTCCAGTGGAGGACGGCTGTCACGGAGGACAGGTCCGTCTCCACTGGAGGACGGCTGTCACGGAGGACAGGTCTGTCTCCACTCCAGTGGAGGACGGCTGTCACAGAGGACAGGTCTGTCTCCAGTGGAGGACAGCAGCGTCTCCAGGTGTCTTTCTCTTCTTCTTATGTCTTGAGAGGGGAACCTCAGGTACAGGGTCAACTTTTAAAATATAAGTTACCTGTGGATCATTTCATCAGCTCATGGACAGAAACCGTTGATCACTACTTTCTTCCAGCAGGTTCCAGAGCTGCAGGTTCTGAGGGTTCTGCTGTCTACCTGGACCTGGCCTACCTGCCGTCCAGCAGCTCCTCCTCCACCGTGGACCTGGACTTCTTCAGACGTCTCCGGTCCTCCTACTACGTTGTCAGCGGAAATGATCCAATGAAGGAGGCGTCGATGAGGAGCATCCTGGATGCTCTGCTGGACGGGAAGAGCAGCTGGCCGGACGTCCAGGTTTGTGAAAGCAGCTTCACCTTCTCCTCACCTCCTTATTGTCTCTTCTCTGATTGGTCCGTTTCCTGATGCACCTCCAGGTGACTCTGATCCCCACTTTTGATTCTCTGGCAATGCACGAGTGGTACCAGGAGACGCTGGAGCGGCAGAGGCAGCTGTCTGTCACTGTGCTGGGCAGCAACAGCACCGTGGCCATGCAGGAGGAGACCTTCCCCGCCTGCAAGGTTGAGTTCTGAAGTCCCGCCCTCCTCGTTACCATGGCCACGCCCAGACCAGCCTCTTAGTGAGCATGCTCAGTTAGAAATGGTTAGCCAATAATTTAGCTTCCCACCTGCTGGATCAGCACCTTCAGCTCTCCTGAGGGCTAATGTTAGCATGTTAGCACATTAGCATGTCAGTAGGTTTGATTTAATGAAGAACCATCAATGGACCAAAGCACAAACGTTTCTAATCACACTGATTCGTGGGGTTTATTCCAGATCACTTAGCATTAGCATTAGCCTAAAACATTTTTTAGTCCACTGACCGATGGAGACGATGTCTTCCTGATCAGGAAAGTTAAATTAAATTTCAGATCTCTCTGAGGCCTTTAAGTTCATCAATGAGCTTTGAACCAGAGTTTTATCTGACATCATGTTCCTTCATATTTATTTCAGGCAGTCCATGTTTTATGATCTCATCGTCTCATTCATTTCATCTTGTAGAATCCACGTTTAAAGATGTTTGGGTGTCTTCTTTGTGTCTGTGGAGCTTCATTCTGGATCTGAGATAAAGGCCTCAGATTAACAGGAAATAAACAAAGATCAGAGACCTGGGGATTCTGGGGATTGTGGTCCAGCAGACAGAATTCAGGTTCAGATACTTGGACAACATGTTTCCTCTATGATCCAACACACCTGAGATCACCTGTCGTCAGTGTGTGAACAGATCTAGAATCAGATCTGACTTCCTGGTTCTTGCAGCAATGCACTCTGGGAGATTCAGTTTATTTGTTGTGTTGTTTAAGCCACCACATTTCAACCTTTAACTTATTTATTTAATTTAACTTTGTTTTTACAAATTGACTTTTTAAATTCGACCTCAGTGTCTGAAGTTTGGTACGAGCTGCTCGCCGACTCTCCTCAGAAAAAAAAGTGAAGTTTTAAATTTCAACTTCTTATTAGTTTTATTGACGGTTTAAGGACCAGACCTGTTTAGTTTGAGCCAACATTCAAACCTCTGCAGAACAAGAGAAGAAGAAATACATTCTCCTCACGTTAATAATGACTGAACTATTCCTTTAGCTTCTGTTTTAATGTTTTTATTTCTTTTCATGTGAACTTTCTGAGGTTTTTCTGTGTCAACGTTCTGAAACTGAAGATTTACAATCAGATCAATGAACCTGATCAATAGACCTAAAGCCATAAACCAATCAGTGGTGAGATATTTTCATGTATTCATCGTCGTACTGAAACACTAACAATGATTCCCTTTCAAAATAAAAGCCCTTCCAGAGTGACCACGGTGTTTTTATTGTGAAGGATTGTTTCTGGCTGACCACTGATGTCTCTGATGATTGATTATAGATTACTGGTGCTGTCAGGTGATCACTACATTTAAACTATAGAGATTTAATTCATGGTCAAATACCACGACAGAGACCTTCAACATCAGATCACATCATCACTAATCAAATATAATAGATCGATAGATAACTTTATTGATCCCTTTGGGGGGTTCCCTCTGGGAAATTAACATCTCCATCACATACAACACTGTCAGACATACATGTACAAGAAATGGATAGAAAAAAAAACAATGAATAAACCCTTAAACACAAAAGAATAATAAATATTGTGATTGTACATACATGCTTTGTTTATTGCACATTCCTGGGGAGAAAATACTGAATGCACATTATTATTGTCTCCTTCTCCGTCACCTTATCGTGGTGGAGGAGTTTGAGAGTCCTAATGACCCTAGGAGCTATGCTGTCTGGGGCAATTTGTCCCTGGTAGGGTCTCCCAAGGCAGACTGGGCTTAGGTGAAGGGCCAGACAAAGAACGGTTCAGAAGATGAATAAAAACATCAAACCACCGTGTACCTGACCCGGAGCGTTACCAGGGCCCCAATCTGGAGCCAGGCCGGGGCCCAGCCCAAATGGGAGACATGGGCTTGCCTCCCTGTAGGCCCACCACCCACAGGAGGAGCATGAAGGGTCCAGGGTGGGGGCCTTGGCGGTCTGATCCTTGGTTATGGAAGCTGGCTTTTGGGACATGGAACGTCACCTCTCTGGCAAGGAAGGAGCCGAGGCTTGTGGAAGAGGTTGAGCGCTATCGACTAGATATAATTGGCCTCACCTCGACACACAGCGTCGGGTCTGGAACCCAAGTCCTCGAGAGCGGTTGGACTCTCTTCTTTGCTGGAGTTGCTCTGGGTGAGAGGCAGAAGGCCGGGATGGGCGTTTTGCTTGCCCATGGACTATCTGCCTGTACGTTGGGGTTCTCCCGGGTGGACGAAAGGGTTGCTTCCTTGCGCCTACGGGTCAGGGAACGGGCCCTAACTGTTGTCTGTGCATATGGGCCCGAGGACTGACGCTGGTCTTCAACTCCCACCTCTGGCAGAGCTTCACCCGCGTCCCGGGGGGGTGGGGGACACTTAGTCTGAATGGGCCATGTTCCACTCCGCCATTGTGGACCGTCACAGGCGGTTTGCGGCGAGGGCAGTTGCTGAGGCAAAAACTCGGGTGTGGGAGGAGTTCGGTGAGTCTATGGAAGAAGACTGTCGATCAGGAGTGGTACGTGGCAACACGCTCACACTGTCCTTAGTGTGGTGAGCTGCTGACATCACCTGAGGATATCGTCGGGCGGTGGAAGGAATACTTTGAGGAGCTCCTCAATCCCACCAACATGTATTCCACGGAGGAAACAGAGCCGGAGGGCCTGGGGTTGGACCATCCGATCTCTGGGGCAGAAGTCGCTCCTGGCAAAGCTCTGGGAGCGGATGAGATCCACCCTGGGTATCTCAAGGCCGCCATGGATCCTGAGCAGGAAATCAACATGGAGAGGACAAGAGACGCTTCACTTCTCAGCGCTAAGCGATACGACGTTTGAACAGGCTCTGTGGTGGCGTCGGCCATCCTGTGTGGAGGGGTCTGGAGCAGTGGCATCACAGAGAGGGAAAGGAAGAAGCTGGATGAGATCGTCAGGAAGTCCAGCTCTGTCCTGGGCTGCCCCTTGGACTCGGTGGGTGACGCGGGTGTCCTGGCTTTCCTCCATGCTGGACGATGAGCATTGCAATTTGATTAGTTCATTAAAATTCATCTTCATCATCAACTTCCTCAACAATCGATCACATCATCAGTAAAACTCAACTCATTAATCGATTAGTTTGAACTGAAACTTATTTAAACACACTTCCTGTTTCTACTGATCATGTGAGTATTGATCATGTGATCGATCAGGAAAACATTTTAAAGATGATTCTGACCCAACTCCATGAGGACAGGACTTTCAAAATAAAAGTTTTTACAGCTACACTCTTCCTC
Organism: Planiliza haematocheilus; assembly: GCA_005024645.1. NCBI lineage: Eukaryota > Metazoa > Chordata > Actinopteri > Mugiliformes > Mugilidae > Planiliza > Planiliza haematocheilus. The sequence continues at coordinate 76,912 of SRSE01001381.1, forward strand.
TGTTGTTCCTCTTCCTCCTCCCCCCCCCGCCCCGCCCCTCCCTTCCCCGGTGGGCGTGGTCTCTTTTCTCTCTCGGATGTGGACCGGAGGAGCGGTCACTGCTGCGGACTGATCTCAGACATGGAGTGAGTATTTCTCTCTCTTTTCTCTTTATTTCTTCTTTTCTGCTGTTTTTTTTTTTGTCTTTTTCTTCTTAATATTGTTTTATGTTTAAAATCAATGTGAGCGCGTGCTGACCGCTGCGGCATCAGACCGCTGAGTCAGGAGCGGCAGAGCGGCTCCGCGGTAGAGCGGCGGAGCGGCGGAGCGGCGTCGCAACTGCGACAAAACTCTCCAGTTTTTCCGTTAAGTGGTACCGAGCCCGGGTCGCCGGTGTGGGTGGGTGTGTCGTTTAAAGCCACGGAGCGATAACCTCTGTCTCTGTCTCTGTCTCTGCTGGAGACACTCGGTAGTTCATCGGTGATCAGCCTCCATGATGAGATATTGATCAGTTCTAGTCAGGGATCCATAACTGCGTGAAACTGGACCTGCTGGGACCACAACACTTCCGCCGGCATCCTTCGAAATAAAAGCCGAGTTCTGCCATAGTTGTGACAGAACGTTTTCAGACGTGGACCAGTAATCACTGATAAACAATTAATCAGCTCGTTGTTAGTTTAATGTTGTTAGGGCCAGGTATTGATCGTTACTAACATCATCAGCTCGATGTTAACGTTTAGTCAGGATTTTATTTTGAAGGTGATTTCCTGTGTGCTCGTTTTGTGGGTCTGTGTGAACCTGACGGAGCTGCTGCAGCAGGGTGGGGCCTGGGTGGGGCCGGTGGCAGGACAAGGACACAGACCGGGTCAGGGTGTCTGGATCAGAACCAGCACATAACCACAGCATGTCCCCTCACGTTGAGATGGCAGAAAACAGGAAGTTGTTCAGAGGAGGGTCTGATGCTAAGCTAACAGCTAGCATGATGCAGGCCATGCTCCGTAACCAAATGGATAAATGAGGCTCCAGTTTGTTGTTCCTCTCTGGTCCTAACTGTCCTGGTCCTAACTAGAGTTGGTCTGTCCTTGTCTTCCTTGTCTTCTCCTAGAGGTGGTCTCCTGTGTCTTCCTAAAGTCTGTCCTTGTCTTCTCCTAGAGTTGGTCTCCTGTGTCTTCCTTGTCTTCTCCTAGAGTTGGTCTCCTGTGTCTTCCTAAAGTCTGTCCTTGTCTTCCTTGTCTTCTACTAGAGTTGGTCTCCTGTGTCTTCCTAAAGTCTGTCCTTGTCTTCCTTGTCTTCTCCTAGAGTTGGTCTCCTGTGTCTTCCTAAAGTCTGTCCTTGTCTTCCTTGTCTTCTCCTAGAGTTGGTCTCCTGTGTCTTCCTAAAGTCTGTCCTTGTCTTCCTTGTCTTCTCCTAGAGTTGGTCTCCTGTGTCTTCCTAAAGTCTGTCCTTGTCTTCCTTGTCTTCTCCTAGAGTTGGTCTCCTGTGTCTTCCTAAAGTCTGTCCTTGTCTTCCTTGTCTTCTCCTAGAGTTGGTCTCCTGTGTCTTCCTAAAGTCTGTCCTTGTCTTCCTTGTCTTCTCCTAGAGTTGGTCTCCTGTGTCTTCCTAAAGTCTGTCCTTGTCTTCCTTGTCTTCTCCTAGAGTTGGTCTCCTGTGTCTTCCTAAAGTCTGTCCTTGTCTTCCTTGTCTTCTCCTAGAGTTGGTCTCCTGTGTCTTCCTAAAGTCTGTCCTTGTCTTCCTTGTCTTCTCCTAGAGTTGGTCTCCTGTGTCTTCCTAAAGTCTGTCCTTGTCTCCCTAACCCTCTCTGGAAGATGTTTCTCCTTGACGCTGTCTCCAGGAAACGTTCAGTGTTTGTTGTTGTTGTTTGGCTGCAGCCTTTGACTGATGGATGATGATCAGCTGCTACCACCTCACCACACATCCACAGACACTATTCAACCGAGAACCAGAACCACGGTGCCAGCCCTCAGAACCAGAACCACAGGGTCACCCCCAGTCCTTCTCTAGGCCTCAGATTTTCTCTGCAGTGTGTTTTCTACTTCCTGTTTTCTTTCTGATTTCCTGAACCTGACTCTGAGCTCCGTCAGTTGATCAATAATTAATGTGATGATGACAGTAAACTCTCTTTATATTTTAGCGGTACACAACAGCTTTTTCCCATCATGCAACACTGACAGCCTCTATGTTTAATAATTCATGTGATCTGATTGGTTCATGCCGACTCATTTAAATGCTTGTCAAGCTGTAACTCGCTCATCCTCTCATTAATAACTCCTTGTGGTCGTTCAGTCCTGAACTCTGAACCATCTGAGGACACATGGACTATGGCTGCTGGTGACACCACAGACAGGAAGAAGAAACTCAACGGTTGGTTGCCATGACAACGACTGCATCTCTGTGGAAGAATTTTTTGAATATCCAAGATGGAGACCGTGGGGTGGGGGTTAGCGTCACCCCAGCCCCATGCCATGGTTCAGCTGATGAAGTGAACAACAGGCCGACTTCTGATATTACTGGCGATGCAGGCGTCTCCATCTACATTGTGTGTAGTTGTTGTAGTTGTTGAGTCTGAACTGGTTTTGTTGGACTTCCTCTCAGAGTCTGTGGTGGGGAGTTAGGTCTCCATGGAGACGACAGGACAGCAGCTTTGTTCAGGACCTTTGAGTGGAGAGCTGCTGATCTCAGCACAGACTCTCTCTTTAACTGTTGGCTGCAGCGTTTAGTTGCTGGTTTACTATTGAGCAACATTTAAACACGGGATCAGATCTGTCAGTTTACTTATGAACAGCAGAGTGATGATAACAAATGGTAAAGCTGAGAATGTGTCTGTTTTCTTTTAACTTCTGGATAAAAACGGATGAACAACATTAAACCAGCTGATAAAGGTTGGAATCATCACAGGCTGCAGGGAGGAGGCCTCTCATGTGTTCATCTGGACAGTCTGGTGTTAGCAGCATACTGTGTAAGCTGGCTAACAGACAGAGGACACGTGTGTTCTCATGGGTTCTGGTAACAGAACAGGGTCTAAGAGTGCACTTTATAAAACTCAGCTGATCCAGAACCGGAACCAAAACTAGAAGCATAGTCTGGTAACATCCTCATTTCATTCTGTTGCAGAGAAAATCTTCTAACCAACCAGAAACATTAAACTAATCACATGACGTATATGACCACTAGGTGTGGCTCATACCTCTGCAGGACATGGACGCTGTGACCTACGTACGTAGCCTACGTCAGTGTCAGTCATTTTACTTGACTCCTTCATGTTCCCTCAGGGAATAAACCCAGACAAAGGAGACTCAGTAACAGCAAGCTAACTGCTAGCGGCTAGCAGCTAACAATCATGTGACTGCAAAACTGCAGTCTGATCAGACCAGCCTCCTACACTAAATGGTCCTGGTCTTGGTCCTGGTCCTGGTCTTGGTCCTCTGACAGAGTTTGATTCTGGATTCAAAGTCAGAAACAGAATGAGTGAAGAAAACTTAATGAATCATAGTAAATGATTCTGTTCAGACAAAGTCTAGTTTGATCCAACCAGTTAATCACACTGATGCCTCCCAGCAAGCAGAAGGTTCTGGGTTCTATCCATGGTTCTCCTGGTTCCTCTCTGTGTGTAGTCTGCATGTTCTCCCTGTGTCTGCGTGGGTTCTCTCCAGGTTCTCCAGCTTCCTCCCACCGTCCAAAGACATGCTGCTTAGGTTCATTGGTGATTCTGTCTCTCTGTGTTAGTCCTGGGATAGACTGGAGACCTGTCCAGGGTGGACCCCCCTCTAGACCAATCACAGCTGAGATAGACTCCAGACCCCCATGAGCCTTCACAGGACAAGAGGTTACAGAAGATGAATGAATCTCTCTCCCCCCTCTCTCTCTCTCTCCCCCCTCTCTCTCTCTCTCCCCCCTCTCTCTCTCTCTCTCTCAGGGTGAGCGAGGCTTTCTGTCAGCAGGACCGACTGCAGCTCATGGCGGTGAGTCCAGTTTACATACAGTCAGTGAACACAACACAATTTAAACAGATCATGTATGTATGTAACGTGTTAATGTGTTAATCTGTGACACTCTGCAGATCTGAGTTATTGATCAGATCCATCAGACTGATTCATGGATTCAATCAATCAACTTTACTGACACAAGTGAAAATGAATGAATGAATGAATGAATGAACATTTCCTCTGTGGCTGAAACTAATCTGACTCGTTTCCCATCATGCTTCAGGAGAAGAGGAAGTGGCAGACAGAGATGGAGAACAAGAGGCGTCAGCTGGAGGACGACAGGAGAGCTCTGCAGCATCTGAGGGTGAGACAGGTTGATGGTTCAAATCCCAGTTTATCCAGAAACATTCATCACAATAAAGACCCTGAACTGTAACATCAATGCTGAAAGCAGGGGGCACTGCAGAGTGGCTCTGACATGCTGCTGTTAGTGTCATTTAAAACCACTAATAAAACAAGCCAACCCTCCTGGAGCTGATGTTTCCTGTTGTCTGTGAACGCAACACAAATTACACCATGATGACACGAGTTAGCGGCTAATCTGACCCAACAATGATTTTCATTCTCGTCTGTTTACTGGTAGAAAATACCACAGATGTTGAACCAAGACGTTGGGAGCCTCCGGGGCCCCTGAGGCCCCTGAGGCCCCTGAGGCTCCAGCACTCACTGTATTCAGAGGAATTGTTGTTATGATTCAGATCCAGAAGCGAGCTGGAGGTTCACGAGGCTGCAGCTGGCCTGAGATCAGAGTCTTTAAATATCATCAGCTGATCGTTTGTTTACTGAGAGAAACAAATGAAATGACTATAAATGAGGGAAACTAGAGGTTTATTAAAACTCAGCCAAAATAAATGAAACAGGAACATGGTTCACTGGAACATAAAGAGAAAGTTTGATATTTATTATTTTAATGGAGATGAATGCATGAATGCAGTCACCCATGCTTCTGCATTTAATAGTGAACTATGAACTCATTAAAGAACAAAGTTCAGTCTAAAGACCAACATTTAAAAGTATCGGATCCCCTAAACTGATTATGACATGATCATGGTTATTGCTGCTCTAACTGATTCTACCAGTGGCGTGCAGTGAGGCACAGATTTACAATTATGAACCCAATGGAGTAGCTTAAATTCTCCATTCAATTGGCTGCTTTCACACTTACTGGTTACGTTTAATATCTCAAATGAGAAATGAATGTAACACCAAATCGTCACCTTAATCAAATATATATTATATATTAATATTATTTTGTTAAATCTGATGATCTGATCCATTTTTAATTCAGACTGTTTAACCAAATATCTTCCATCAGTTACCACTTCCTGTTTTGACTGAAGGTTTAGATTTACAATCATCTATTTTTGGCACAGAGAAAAGATCCAATTAATGAACCTACAGTAAAGTTCAATCAGAGTAGAAGAAGAGCAACAGCATGAACCTGTGGCTCACTAGCGCCCTCTTCCATGAGACACAAGTACTGGCTGCCATCTCCTTGTTTTTCAGTGCGGTTTAATGTCAGATCAACAAGACTAAATATGTTATACTCATACATGAAATACGTTAACTAGGCTATGTAAGATTAGAACACATGATAAAAATGGACACAGCCAATATATTGATGCCTTACAGAGAGTTAAGGACACAAGCCTAACCCAGTTTGTGAGCGATTGTACAGTCCGAGGTGAGGCTTGGCTCGCTTCTGCCTCAGCTCGCGTCGCTCCCTGTGTTCACACGAGAACTACGTAAACTCAGTGATTTTGACTATAAGGAATCATACAGAAACTGGGTGGCACAGTGGCGAGGTGGTTAGCACTGATGCCTCACAGCAAGAAGGTCACCAGTTCGAATCCATGGGCCGGCTGGCCTTTCTGTGTGGAGTTTGCATGTTCTCCCTGTGTCTGCGTGGGTTCCGGCTTCCTCCCACCATCCAAAGACATGCTCATTAGAAAAGAGGAAACCGTTAATTGGTGATTCTAAATTGGCCGTGGGTGTGAATGTTGTCCCTGCGATGGACCGGAGACCTGTCCAGGGTGTACCCCTGCCTCTCACCCGATGACAGCTGGGATAGGCTCCAGCAGACCCCCGTGACCCCTAACAGGATTAAACGGGTATAGAAGATGACTGACTGACATACAGAAACTGCACTTATATCTGATTTATATCAGACTAATGGATAAATAGTATGTAGATCATTATCATTATCACTTTTCATGAGGCTAGGTGGAGCACTGCCTCACCTACGTCCCCTGACTGCATGTCCCTAAATTCTACATATCTAAAAATAATAATAATAATAAGTGGTGTCATGTCATGGTTTCCAGAGGTTTAGAATCAGATGTGAAACCACTTTATTGAAACTTAATGAGAATAGTTTCTTGTTAATTCTCTAATTGTTGACTAATTGATGGAGCATCTTCTTGTCAAAAATCTGACCTCTGTAATAAACTGATAACATGAAACATCAGGTAAAGAACCAGAGGGTCATTTTGACCTTGATGTTTGTTTGATAAAACTGCTGTTCTCGTGTCTGAGTCAGTTTTTAAATTCCACGGTTTCCTCTTTTCAGTCAAAGGCTCTGAGGGAGCGCTGGCTGCTGGACGGAGCGCCCTCTGCCGGACCAGAACAGGACGATGTCAAGAGACAGCTGGAGGAGGACGAGGCCAAGACCAGGAGTCTGGAGGAGGCCATCAACAAGTCTGGCCTCGTTATTTCATTCACTGAGTTAAAAGAAAGGTTCATCTATTACATTTAAAAAAGAATGAAGGTGTTTACTTGTTTGTTTGTTTGCTACAGGTTGGAACAGGAACTGGTCAGTTTGGAGGCTGGAGCTGTGATTCTGGAGCCGACACACTCTGCTCCAATAACACACTCTACTGTGAGTTTACGTACACACATAAATATTATTACTTTAGTCAGATTACCTTAAACAGATTACATCAATCAGATTACATTGGTCACATTAGTCAGATTACATTAGTCAGATTACATTAGTCAGATTATCCAAAAAAGGTTTAAAAAAGGCAACTGGACTCTTTTAGAGAAGACGTTTCACCACTCATCCGAGTAGCTTCTTCAGTTCTAGGGGACTGGTGGACGAACTAGAACTGAAGAAGCTACTCGGATGAGTGGTGAAACGTTGCCTTTTTTGAACCTTTTTTGGATAGACCATGACCTGGAGAAATGAGAACCTTCACAGACATTAGTCAGATTACATTATTCAGATTACGTTAGTCAGTTTACATTAGTCAGTTTACATTAGTCTGATTACATAAGTCTGATTACATTAGTCAGTTTATGTTAGTCAGTTTACATGAGTCAGTTTACATTAGTCAGATTACGTTAGTCAGTTTACATTAGTCAGTTTACGTTAGTCAGATTACATTAGTCTGATTACATTAGTCAGATTACATTAGTCTGATTACATTAGTCAGATTACATTAGTCTGATTACATTAGTCAGATTACATTAATCAGTTTACATTACTCAGTTTACATTAGTCAGATTACATTAGTCTGATTACATTAGTCAGTTTACATTAGTCAGATTACGTTAGTCAGATTACATTAATCAATTTACATTAGTCAGATTAGTTAGTCAGATTACATTAATCAGTTTACGTTAGTCAGTTTACATTAGTCAGATTACGTTAGTCAGATTACGTTAATCAGATTACATTAGTCTGATTACATTAGTCAGTTTACATTAGTCAGTTTACGTTAGTCAGTTTACGTTAGTCAGTTTACGTTAGTCAGATTACGTTAGTCAGATTACGTTAGTCAGTTTACGTTAGTCAGATTACGTTAGTCAGTTTACGTTAGTCAGATTGCGTTAGTCAGTTTACGTTAGTCAGATTACATTAGTCAGATTACATTAGTCAGTTTACGTTAGTCAGATTATATTAATCAGTGTACGTTAGTCAGTTAACATTAGTCAGATTACGTTAGTCAGATTACATTAATCAATTTACATTAGTCAGATTAGTTAGTCAGATTACGTTAGTCAGTTTACGTTAGTCAGATTACGTTAGTCAGATTATGTTAGTCAGATTACGTTAATCAGATTACATTAGTCTGATTACATTAGTCAGTTTACATTAGTCAGATTACGTTAGTCAGATTACGTTAGTCAGATTACGTTAGTCAGATTACGTTAGTCAGTTTACATTAGTCAGATTACATTAATCAGTTTACATTAATCAGTTTACATTAGTCAGATTTCGTTGGTCAGATTACGTTAGTCAGATTACGTTAGTCAGTTTACATTAGTCAGATTACGTTAGTCAATTTACGTTAGTCAGTTTACGTTAGTCAGATTACATTAGTCAATTTACGTTAGTCAGTTTACGTTAGTCAGATTACGTTGATCAGATTACGTTAGTCAGATTACGTTAGTCAGATTACGTTAGTCAGTTTACGTTAGTCAGTTTACGTTAGTCAGTTTACATTAGTCAGATTACGTTAGTCAGATTACGTTAGTCAATTTACATTAGTCAATTTACGTTAGTCAGTTTACACTAGTCAGATTACGTTAGTCAGATTACGTTAGTCAGTTTACGTTAGTCAGATTACGTTGATCAGATTACATTAATCAGTTTACATTAGTCAGATTACATTAGTCAGTTTACATTAGTCAGATTACGTTAGTCAGATTACATTAATCAATTTACATTAGTCAGATTAGTTGGTCAGATTACATTAATCAGTTTACGTTAGTCAGTTTACATTAGTCAGATTACGTTAGTCAGATTACGTTAATCAGATTACATTAGTCTGATTACATTAGTCAGTTTACGTTAGTCAGTTTACGTTAGTCAGTTTACGTTAGTCAGATTACGTTAGTCAGTTTACGTTAGTCAGATTACGTTAGTCAGTTTACGTTAGTCAGATTACGTTAGTCAGATTACGTTAGTCAGTTTACGTTAGTCAGATTGCGTTAGTCAGTTTACGTTAGTCAGATTACATTAGTCAGATTACATTAGTCAGTTTACGTTAGTCAGATTATATTAATCAGTGTACGTTAGTCAGTTAACATTAGTCAGATTACGTTAGTCAGATTACGTTAGTCAGTTTACGTTAGTCAGATTACGTTAGTCAGATTACGTTAGTCAGTTTACGTTAGTCAGATTACGTTGATCAGATTACATTAGTCAGTTTACGTTAGTCAGTTTACGTTAGTCAGTTTACATTGGTCAGATTACATTAATCAGTTTACATTAGTCAGATTACATTAGTCAGATTACATTAGTCAGATTATGTGGTGTAAATTCATAGGTTTATTTTGACCGTTGACCGTCTGTTTCCTGTTGTTGTCTTTTATTGTTTGTGCCTCCAGGTGATGTCAGGATCAGTCACAGGTAAATTCCTTCTTCTCTTGTCTGTCTTTGTGTTGTCTCCATGAATCATCTCTCGTCTCACATGTCTCTCTGATCAGCTGTAGAGGTCAAAGGTCACAGAGCTGCACCGTCAGGTCAGGTAGTCCAAGGTGAGACCGGACCTAACCACAGTTCACAGTAATCCCATTGTAGTCAGATTACACCGGTAATCAGATTTCACAGTCTGGATCACTCTGCATGAAATCAGATTGTCAGATTGCATTAATCAAATTAAAGTAATCCGATTACATTATGGTATTAGCTGTAATCTGATTACAGTGATGTTGTCATCAGAGCTTCAGTCTTTACTCTGCTCTGTCTCTGTGCCTGCCTCTTTTTCCCATGAGCCCTTGCAGAGGTCAAAGTTCACAAAAGCCCTCGAATGAACAAACCAACAGAGGCGACGCAGGAGATGAAGAGAGGTGAGTCAGAGAGGACGAACTGATCTCCTCCTCTGACAGAGCTGCTCTTTAGATCAAAATACTCTGCTCACTGCGTGTTTACCACATGGTTACTATGTGTTTACCACATGGTTACTACGTGTTTACCACATGGTTACTACGTATTTACCACATGGTTACTACGTATTTACCACATGGTTACTATGTATTTACCACATGGTTACTATGTATTTACCACATGGTTACTACGTATTTACCACATGGTTACTACATATTTACCACATGGTTACTACGTATTTACCACATGGTTACTACGTATTTACCACGTGTTTACCACATGGTTACTATGTGTTTACCACATGGTTACTATGTGTTTACCACATGGTTACTACGTATTTACCACATGGTTACTACGTATTTACCACATGGTTACTACGTATTTACCACATGGTTACTACGTATTTACCACATGGTTACTACGTATTTACCACATGGTTACTACGTGTTTACCACATGGTTACTACGTATTTACCACATGGTTACTACGTATTTACCACATGGGTAAATCAGACCCAGATCATAGCACTGCCCCATAGCACAGGCTTGTACAGTAGACACTAGGCATGATGGCTGCATCACTTCATCTGCCTCTCTTCTTCCCCTGATGCTTCTCCACTCTCCTTCCAGTTTCTAATAATGCCTTGGACAGTTCTTAACCCAGTTTTAGTAGTTTCTTCAATCTCCTTAGATGTTTTCTCTGCTTGATGCCAATGATTTGACCCTTCTCAAACAGACCACCACAGGATCATGGTTGGTGAAGAAATGACAAGCTACTCATTGCATCAGTTGGCCTTAAATAATCAAAGATAATCACACATGCACTAATTACCCAATAGGAGGTGGATACATTAATCAGATTACGTTACGTTTGATCAGTTAAATCCAGGTAGAGACTTTTATTTTGACCAGGCTGTTTATTTACCGCCTGTTACCATATATATATCGTAGTCACTACATGTTTAAGACATATTTTGCACATTTGCTATATATTAACCACATGTATACCACACATTTACTACATCTGCACTACATGTTTACCACTCATATTGTTGAGTGTTATTCGAGCATTCGGGTATTGACGAGGTTGTGTGGAACAGGCATTGACAGTATATGCAACATGTGAACAGGTGAAGCAAACCCATATGATTGGTTGAAGCCAGCTCAACTATGATGACTCGTGCATCATGTAGCATCAACAGTCAAATGTCAGCTGGTCTCCATAGTTACTGGGTCACTGTGACACCACCAACCAAACAATCAGTTACGGAGAAAATGATCAAAAGATGAATCCAGAATGAAACCCTGTGATGGATGGAGACCTGTCCAGGTCTACTGTGCGCACCGTCAGTTTCTAACATCTGTTTCTAACAAATGTCTGTTTGTGTCTGTGTTTCTTCCAGCTTCATGTATTTGATCTTCTGTCTGTTAAGCTGCTGTTCAGGGTTTCTGTTTTCTAACATCCCCCCAGCAACGTATTCAGTGGAGATTAAGATAGAACGAGACCGAGTGACGGGGGAAACCAGGGTTCTGTCCACTAACACCACACTTCCTGTTGACCTCTCCAACCAAGGGGTCAAAGTTTACGAAGATGAGCAGAAAGGTGACATGAGAAACTTAAAACAAAAATACAACTAAATCAGAGGAAGCCTCATGGGAAGTCACCTGCTGATTTAGTTACCAGATAGTTTATAGTGATACTAGATTACTTATTACTTGTTTAGTATTGCAGAGTTTAGAAGTCACTGTCCGTGTACGTCTACTGAAGTAAATCTGACTCATCTCTTTCTGGTACTTCATGTTTTCATCAATTCATCAGGGTCAGTTCAGACCAGACTAACACAGGTCGTCTCTGAATGCTTTACTTTGACGTCCAGTGGTTTAACTTCTCCAGTACATTAATTTAGAGTCTCTTGATCCTTCAGCTGGAGATCACTCCAGGAGTTCTGGTCTGACCCTGATCCCATCTTTTCCTCAGTGGTCCATGAGATGAACGGTGAAGACGGTGTCCACCTGCTCAGCTCCTCCGAGGTCGAGGAGCTCATCCACAAAGCTGATGAAGCTTCCATGATGTCGCCGACTGTCCATGCTGGGAACTCCATCCCCACAGTGGAGGTCCAGGAGGTGGCTGGTCCCGACTCAGTTCCTGAGCCAGTTCCTGAATCAGCTCCCCGGGTCGCAGCGGAGATCACCGGGCTGGAGGCCAAACCAGGCAGCGAGCCCAGCGTGGACGAGGCCAGTGCGGAGAACCCCGTCACCATGGTGTTCATGGGATACCAAAGTGTGGAGGATGAGGACGAGACCAAGAAGGTGCTGGGGCTGCAGGGGACGGTGAAGGCCGAGCTGGTGCATATCGACAACACTGACGGGAAGACGTCACCGGCAGAAGAGAAGGATCAAGAACCGACTCCTCCTACCACCATCGCCGCGCCAACAACCTCCAAACCTCGAGAAGCGATGGCGGCGGTCAATGGGGAGACAGCGGGGGAGGCCGAGGGAGGAGCGGTGGCGATAAAGAAGGAGAAGCAGCCGTGTAAGTGCTGCAGCATCATGTGATAAATGTGATCTGAAAATAAAAAGGACAGAGACTCTAAACTACAGGAACTTAACTCCTCCCACTGCCTGCAGCTCCGCCTCTAACATCATGACATCACTTCCTGTTTTTCATTCTCATCGGTTTTATAAAACTTTATTTACTTTTTCTATTTTCTTGAAGCTTTGTTACTTTTGTACTCCTCATGTTTCCAGCTGTGACACATCAGTGCACTTGATTAGCATTAGCACTAGCATTAGCATTTGCATTAATGACGCAGTCCTAATATTTTTAGCCTTCATCTTCTGTCTCTGTCTGAGCTTCATTGAAACCAGTGGATCTACTGTGTTTCTCTTCCATTTTGTTGTCATTCCATCTGTCACGTCTAAAAACCCAGAAGGAAACATCCGTGGCCCTGATCGATCATCCAGATGTGTCAACTGGTTCTGGTTTTTCCAGATGATGAGAGGCCAGGAAACACTGTGACGTTACTTTCCATCAGAGCTTCAGAGCGTTTTCTCTCGTCCTCATCCAGCTGGACGCTTCCCTTCGTTGTAGAGACGAACCGTGACCTGAATCCTCACAGAAGACATCATATCCACAGATCTGTTCCTAACTCCAGACACAGACGTTTAGAAACCTGTTGCTTTACCCAACGGTTTCCAGATGAGTCTCTGAGCTCCTCCAAACAGCTGATGTCATATAAGACACGTCCCTACGTTCATGTCTCTCTGACCATCAAAACAAGGTCAGATGTCAGAGCAGCGACTCTCCGGTTTATTACCTAAAAACACTGAGAAAAGTTTTAGTGAATATGATCTTAGCATCTGACAGCAAAACAATAATGTAAAAACCATCTTCAGGTTCTTTATTAGAATGAATAACCCTGCTCATGGATCTTTAACAAGTCTTTAACTCAGAGGAGACTAACTCTTTATATGTTCTATATAATCTGAGGAGTCTGTCGTAGTTAGCATTTACTGGACAAATAGACTAAAATAAAGACGTGTTCATTAAAGCTACACCAGTGGTCATTGTAATTAAGAAGAAGCGTCTTTAACAAACACTAATAACTGACATTTATTTATTATCAACAGGAGGTAGAAGTGTAATAATATGCCGAGCGCGATGATGAATTCTTGATCTTTATGAGAGAAGAAGCTCTCAGCTTTCTGGAAATCTGAGACAACACAAGTTAGATCAGGTCATAATGTGTCTGTGATGAATAAACCTGGATCCAGGACACGTCCTCTGAAACATTCAGCTCCTCAGATGGACCCAGTGGTGGCTTTATTTATTAATAAATTATTAATATCATTGTCTCCAAGCTGCTCCTTCTGTCCTGGTGGTAAAACATGAGTCTTGATATAAATTAAAGAACGAGCTGAATCACAGTCATGTGGACTTGTTGTGTTTGTAGAAGAGTGTTCAGCTGTTTTTCCTTAGAACAGAAATATATGCAGGATGAGACAGTGTCACTTCCTTTTTCACTGATTGCTCTGTCCACTTTTATTAAAGACCCTTCAAAGCCATGTCAACAGGTAGCTTTTTGTTCTAAATGGTGGTGGTGGGGTTAGGTCAGGTCGGGGTTAGTTTGGTTTATTGATGAGAGATTTGTGTATTTGTGTTTGTGTGTTTAAAGCTGGAGGCTGTGGTCGTGTTCCCACGCTGGATCACCGCTAGCAAAGCTTTTAACGGCAGACAGGAGAACGCCGGACCTCTGGAGTCCAGGAAAAGGTTCTGATGATAAAAAGAGAGAAAACTTTACACTTTCAGAGAAATGAAAACCTTCAAAGCTTTGCAGCAGCATTAAAGCTAAAAACATGGTTCTGGTTCTGGATGTTGTTCTCAGTGAAGGGTTCCTGCATCAGTCACAATAAATACATCTCCTATGTCACGAAGGTTTCCTCTCTTTGATTTGAGCTGATAAAACGTCTCAACACTGACATAAGTATTTTATTATTTATTACATTATCGTCTAAACATGGATCAAAGAAGAATCCACGTCTGTCTGCAGATCACGTTTTTTAGCTGAAAGTCGTCTCAGGATGAATAAAGTGTCCGGGAGCTTCCACACCATTAGCCCCCCCACCCTCCCCCCACTACCACTGCATCCAATGATGACTCCTGTGGTTGTCACGGTAACCTGCTGACTGCCAAAACAGAGTGTGTGTTTGGCCATTGTGAGATTTTTGTTGGTCAGCAGCATTCCTGACAAATACTGCTGCTCAGCAACACACACACACACAGACACACACACAGACACACACACAGACACACACACACACAGACACACACACACACACACACACACACACACACACACACACACACACACACACACACACACACACACACAGACACACACACACACACACAGACACACAGACACACACACACACACACACACACACACACACACACACACACACACACACACACTGGCAGCGTGGTGTGAATCAGTCCTCCATCGTCTGCTGGAGTCGACCCTGCAGGTGAGTCCTGTTTGGTTGTTCTTACCTGTGTGACATCATCAGGATCAGCTGATCAATCATTGTTTTATTTTGCAAAGATGTGATTGGTCGCAAAAAGTCAAGTGTTTTCAGTTTGTTTGATGTAAAGATTTGCAACAATAACATTGTTATTATTATTATCTTATTATTATTGTTGTTGGGATAATTAACTTAAAACTATAATAAAATGAATGGTGAGAAATTACAAATAAAAAAGTGAATAAACAGTTTCACAGACTTTTATTTTTCACCTAAAAACTTCCAGCTGAGATAAAACAAGATGAAGACACATTCATGTGTTTAGAAGAAAAGCTTCCAAGTGTTTCTGTGTTTTCACAGTTTTCATTGTTTTGTTTTTACAGGACACAAACATTTTAATTTGACGGGTTTCAGATGACTTCCTGTTTGTGCTGTTGTCTGAATGGAGATCAGTAAACCTTGTTACTGCGTTTCAGGGCTAATGCTGATTGGTTCTGACAGAGTGACATCATCATCATCATCAGAGCCGCAGGGAGGATGTTCAGGTACACTCCACCATGGCAGGTTCTCTGTCACAGTCTGGACCAGGACACCAAGGTGAGACAAACAGACAGTGCAGTGTTTGTCCAGCAGGGGGCAGCAGACTGTACATTTATCAGCCAACATTACTACTGGTACTAACACTACTGTAAAAAATACTTTCATACTAGCAGTAGTAGTATTAATAATATTAGTCTGTGAGCCTCCACTTGATATTCTGACATGAAACTTCATTAAAAGGTAGAAACACAGCGAGCACTCTGCTCCAAGAACAGAAGTAAACATGAGAGACACTACCAAGTTAAAGGGAGGAGTCTGTGTCTGAGGGCGGGGTTTTATCATATGTGGGCGGGGCTATTGTGGGGCAGCAGAACATGACCTTTGTCTCATCAGTCAGTTCTTCTTCAGTTTGAGTTGCTGACAGGAAACTGATCTGAGGTAAGAAACCGTCAGAAAGATGAACTTTTAATAATCAGATAAAACTCATCTGTTCTTTAATTAATCATCAATCAGTTATTGATCAGTTCACAAGAACGTCACTTCATTACTGCTCCTACTCATTACTCACCAAACACAAAGTCACGCATTTCACTCTTGGTCCCAGTAAGAAACTGATGATTGATTGAAGTTCAGGTCAGTCTGAGGACGTCTGTCAGTAGTTTGATGTGTTGTGTTGTGTTGTGTTGTGTTGTGTTGTGATGTGTTGTGATGTGATGTGTTGTGTTGTGATGTGTTGTGTTGTGTTGTGTTTGTGGTGTGTTGTGTTTGTGGTGTGTTGTGTTGTGTTGTGTTGTGATGTGTTGTGATGTGATGTGTTGTGATGTGTTGTGTTGTGTTGTGATGTGTTGTGTTGTGTTGTGATGTGTTGTGTTGTGTTGTGTTTGTGGTGTGTTGTGATGTGTTGTGTTGTGATGTGTTGTGTTGTGTTTGTGATGTGTTGTGATGTGATGTGTAATGCAGTGTAGTGTTGTGTTGTGTTGTGTTGTGTTGTGTTGTGGTGTGTTGTGATGTGTTGTGTTGTGTTGTGTTTGTGGTGTGTTGTGATGTGTAGTGTTGTGTTGTGTTGTGTTGTGTTGTGTTGTGTAGCGTGTCGTCTTTCTGAGCCGTTGGTTTATCAGCTGACAGCAGCTCTGTCTCCCAAGGAGTGGACCTTATCAGACACTGTCAGACTGATGATGCTAACACTCTGCTAGCCGTTAGCCAGGGTCACATGACATGACTATTTAAAGGTTTGAATGTTGACTGAACTGAGGGCTTGAACTTTACCCGTGTTCATGTTGTTGTTTTATGATCAGAGACTCAGTCACTTCCTCATCAGCTGCTCCTGAGCTTTACATTCATTAACAGAGTCATGTGACCTCAGTCACTGAATATCAGCTGTGATGAAAACTACCTGTTTCAATAGTAACCACTGCCCTCTGTTGTCACGGAAACCACAGTAATGGGTCTGCTGCGTTCCGTTACCATAGTAACATTGCCCTCACTGGTCCCCATAGATATTGTTCTCTGCCTGTTGTTGCCATAGCGACCATCCTGTCCTCGTTGCCATAGTGACCGTCCTTCCTGTCATTTCAGAGGCCCTCTTCAGGCTCTCGTCAGGATGTTGTGACTCTCTCTGTCCATCGTCTTCCTCCGTCAGAACCTCCTCCCTCTGTCGGTGCCACAGCGCCCCCTGCAGACATGGACAGCATCCCGAGAAGATGGGTCCTGAAGCCTCTGTCCCCGCTGCTGCAGCCCTCTGACCTGCGTTCCATTGCTGGCCCCGCCCCTGACCAGGACTCCACCTCCATCTCCATGTCTCCCAGTCAGTCCTCGGTGGTCGTGTCCTCCCTGCAGGGGGACGAGTCCTGGGATGTGGTGCTTCGGTCTCGGCAGGTCAAGGTGTCTCAGGATGGAGACGACAGCAGCGACGAGTGGCGTCCCGACAGCCCCAGCAGCCCCAGCAGCAGCACAGGTTCTCACTGCGGCTTTTACTCATTTGTGGATGACCCTGCGAGTCCAGAGGCCGAGCTGAATGAGGCCTGGATGGTTTCTCCAAAGCGACAGGTTCAGCTGGCAACCCTGAAGGAGGAGAAAGGATTCAAACTACAGACCTACACCAGCAGCAAGAAGCCAGAGAGTCTCTTCTCAGAGACAAACGGAGAATCGCGCTACAAGCTGGATCCGACCAACCACATGACGATGGTCAGGGAGGAAGAGGAGAAGCAGCTTCGCAAGGAAATCATTCGAAGCCAAGCGCCCAAGAAGAGCCTGCAGGAGGATGTGGATCTGAGCCGGTCTACAGATAAACTGACCGATGGCCTCAGCCCTGTCAGAACCACTCCAGAACCCCCTGGTACAGCTGAGCCAGGGTCCATCGACAACAAGCAGATCAACTTCAGTGCAGTCCGACAACAGTTCCTGAAGATGGAGCAGGACCGGCTGGCTGCTCTCCTCCGTCCTCTGAGGTCCTCCAGGACATGCCTGGACTTGTCTCTGTCTGGTCCTGATGTGTCCATGACCACAGAGGTCAAGACAGACGGTCACGTGGAGGCGAGTCAAAACACATCAGGGTTTGACGCCCCAGAAGAAGATGAGTTGTCTCCACAGAGGAAGGTGACGATGGGCCAGACTCAGGAGACTCTGAGTATGCAAAGCAGCATCTTTGATGACCTGGACTCTGGCCTGAAGGAGCTGTCTGTGGACGAAGGAATGAACAAGACCAGTGAGTCCATGACTGCCTATGAGACGCCCATTGAAAGGGAGATCCGGTTAATTCAGGAACGTGAGGAAAACCTGCGACGTTCCCGTGGTCTCAAACACAGTGACGGGCAGGGAGAGATGGTTGAAATCAAAACCAAACGTCTACACTCACCAAGAACGGCCATCAGAACAAAAGAGAAGAACCGAGTGAGCTTCATTATCCATAGAGAGGTTCAAAAGGAGGACCAAAAGCTGGAGGACCAGAAGATGGAGGACCAGAAGATGGAGGACCAGAAGATGGAGGACCAGAAGCTGGAGGACCAGAAGATGGAGGACCAGAAGATGGAGGACCCTCATGGACAGACAGGTATCTCGGAACCATTCAGCCCAGATCCCTCAGAGGAGGTGATGGACATGAACAGGGAGTCTGGACCACACGTCGGGGACAAGAGGACAGAGGAAAGACCTCAGTTTGAGACTGGAATGGACAATGTCTTCCTGTCTCCTTGCTGTCCTCATAGACACCCTGAAGAACCCAAGTTCAGCCAAACAAGTCCAGATACCTGTTCCTTCACTGCGACTCCAACTGCTATGCGTGAAACGACCTTGACCAGCCGTCGGTCCTGGAGGGAGAACCTGGAGTCCACCGGCCTGCAGACCAGAGGACAAGGAGCTTCAGACTTCATAGAGAAGGAGATCGAGGAGTCTCTGAGACGGGAGCAGGAGCTGAAGGAGCTCAGGGAGTCTAGGCAGGAAACAAACCGGCTACTCTTCTCTCCAGCTCCTCTCGTGGACCAGGCAACCAGGATGGCCGTCAGTCAGTTCTACCCACCTGGAAACACAAGTACGTGGTCCTCAGAGGTCCAAAACATTGGTTCTGTGTTCATTTCATGCTTCTGTTCATGAATCCTCAGTGTGAGTTGGTTCCTGCTGATGTTTGTGAATTTAAACCTAATTCTGTTTTGTGGTGCTACCAGAGGTCGGACGCTGTAAATCAGAGTCCAACAGATCATTATAGTCGTTATCACAGAGAATTTACTGTTGCAATCATCGTCTGTGACGACAACAGAAAGAAAAACCCTCACAACACTTTGATCCAGGGATGATGCTGGGTTACCATAGAACATCTAGGGGGGTAGACTTCCTCTGACCTGGAGAATTGATTCTGCTCCAGGAAAGACCTGTCGGGCCAATCAGATTGTGTGGGCGGGGCTTAATGTGGTTATGGACAGAAGAGTAACAGTAGTCATGCACATCATCTGATGATTTTAAATGTCTCTGATTGGTTGGAGGATGACCCAGGTGATGCAGAGAGATTTATTCTCTGGCTGTTCCTCATTTTTCACGAGTAGACGGGTAAGTCTAATGGAAGTAATGAATGTTGAGATCATTCATGTCGTTGAGTCTCAGTTTGTTGTTTCTGAACCGACTTCAGTAAAAACAGAATCTGCTGACGAAGGCCTGAAAGAAATCAGGGAGAGAATCAGTAACAGAGAGAAGCAAAGTCCAGAGAGTTCAGTGAATCAGTAACAGGTTTGTTCTGAGGTCAGAGTTTACTGCCTGAGACGACTAATGACGAACAATGTGGCACACATTTACAGATCTGAACCACACCCACCTCAACTACCTCTGATTGTCCTGACCTGAAACAGACATTTTTTAATTAGCTCCTTCATCATAGTTAACCCTCAATCACTTCCTTCCAGATAAACGCATCAGTCAGTACTTCATCACAGCTCAGCCCTGGACCTACTCACCCCCTCCTCCCCAATCCTCCTCGTCCTCCTCACCCCCTCCTCCCTCATCTTCCTCCCCCTCCTCCCTGGTGGGGGTCCGGTCCACTCCCCTGGCTGTCCGAGGTCTGACAGCAACTCTGCTTCAGGACTTTGAGGATCGACGAGTTAAAGTGAAGCTGGAGGAAGCAGCGGTGAGTAACATTCAGATCAATTATCAGGAACGTGATGATGATGATGATGATGATGATGATGATGGTGATGATGATGATGATGATGATGATGATGATGATGATGGTGATGATGATGATGATGATGATGATGATGGTGATGATGATGATGATGTCATAAGGTTTTGCTCTGTTTTTCAGTACGCAGGAATCCAACCAGTTGACGACATCAATAATGAGGTACGTCCTTAAAGGAACAGGTTGACATTTGGGAGTCACTACTGATTAGCATTCTGAATCCTGGTCCTTGATCTGGCCCTGGACCTGGACCGGTGAGGTGGACTGGAAACCAGAAACTACTCCAGTAAA
Source organism: Planiliza haematocheilus (assembly GCA_005024645.1). Taxonomy (NCBI): domain Eukaryota; kingdom Metazoa; phylum Chordata; class Actinopteri; order Mugiliformes; family Mugilidae; genus Planiliza; species Planiliza haematocheilus. The sequence goes on from SRSE01001381.1 coordinate 97,225, forward strand.
ACAAGTATGTGGTCTAATTTCAGGTTGTGGAGTCAACTCGAGTCATCCGACATAAAAACCAGCGAGCTCTGCGCTGGGAAGCTGGAGTGTTCACCAACCTGGAGAACCAATGAGACCACTGGGACCAGGATCAGGACTTGTACCAGGACCATGACATAGATGCAGGGCCAGGTCCAGATCCAGATCCAGATCCAGATCCAGATCCAGATGCCGATCCAGATCCAGATCCAGATGCAGATCCAGATGCAGATCCAGATCCAGATCCAGATCCAGATCCAGATCCAGCAACAGGTCTAGACCTGCAGGGGGAGCCAGACTGTTCTAATCTGGCTGCTGAGTTGAGCCTCAAACAAAGACAATGATTCATGTAGAACTAAAGAGTTCCACTTTGACATATAGACTTTTAATTTGATAGACCACAACAGGAAGTCTCTGCTTGTTTTCATGATTTGAAACTCTAAAGAAATTAAAATGATTTGAACTCAGGGCGTCTGTTCTCATCAGGTTTAATGAAACTGGTTTATTTGAATCTCTCAAAGAGATCTGGAGTTGTGTTTCTACAAGACATTTCTCTGATTGGAACAGGTTCCTCCAGGTCCAGGTGAGTATCAGCTCATTAACAGACTCTAGTCATGCGATCTCCAGATATTCATGATATTCCACAAACAGCCACATGACTGGTGAGGTGAAGGTTAGTGAAGGAATGCCCCAGAGACAAACTTTCTGACTTTAAATGTCATCAGACCATGGCCGCCCCCCCATCCCCCCCACCCCCCCCATCCCCCCCAGCCCACCTTTCCCTAAGGTATTAAACTGTTTGCCCGCCCTTGCAGCGTACCAGCGTGCTGAAATGGAGCGCACCTGAGTTCCCCAGACATGAAAACCTATTGGTTAAATTAGATGGATTGAAACTAGAAAACTAGAAAATAATAGAAATAAAGACAATGAAATGCAATAAAACTATTAAAATCTTAAATAATAAGAGGAATATGAGTCGTACGATAAAGGCTAGGATGAAAGACAGATTAGAACAACAAACTATATGTGAAATAAAAAGCAGATAAAAGAACAACAAATGAAACGAATGTTTCCTCATTTGTTCTAAGTTGCAATGTAATATTATTTGCATATCCTCATGATGAAAATCTAGAAATGCACTGCATTAGTTTTGGAGACTGAAACAGGGGCCAAAGGTGGTTGCAGTGCTCATGTATTACCCCTATAATAATATATAATATAAAAATATAATAATAATAATAATAATAATAATAATAATATGTATGTCTGTAGTTTTAGATGCTTCAGGCAGAGCTGAGTTTGTGTGATGAGATGACTGATTTACTTATTAGGGATAGTATTCATTTTTTCAGTAAAGAAGCAATTTCCCTTGTGGATCAATAAAGTTTATCTAAAACTTTCTGATCTGATTAAAATGCGGATGTCTATGAACCCAAACCTGGAAGACAACTCTCAGGGAGAAGCCAACCCCGAGGAGAAGGCTGACCGCGGCGCCTGTCAGATAAACGACCGGTACAGAAGAACAGAGCGGGTCTCAATCTGTTCAGAGACGGCATATTAAACATGACACACAATAAACACATTACACACACTCATATATTGTAATGAGTCACCGTGAGGCCGTTTTTTCAGACGCTTCCTCAGTGTTTATAGTCAGGCAGATGCGGAGACAGCCCTGAGAGCTGAGGGTCCTGACGCATTGTTAGCTAACGGTTGCTAACGGCCGGTGTTGCATTTAACCTCCCGCTTCTCTGAACTTCATTCTAGTTAGGGTCGTATTTTTATTCTGAAGCTTCATCCGGAACTTGAACCCAGAAAAAACTTATTCTGTGTCCCCGGAGCTGAAGGTGTCCGGTAAGTTAACGTCAGTGGCTAACGGCTAAACGGTTTACACAGACGCTGTTCAGTTTAAGACCATTCATTTATTTATCAGATTACAACAGAACCAGGTCCAGATGCTTTTATTGATCAGTCATTAGTTCAGTTAGAGCGATGAGCAACGAATGAGCGGATGAATTAAACCCAGGTTTAATACTCTCATGTCTCTCATCCCACCCGTGTCTCTCCATCTCACCCGTGTCTCTCCATCTCACCCGTGTCTCTCCATCCCACCCGTGTCTCTCCATCTCACCCGTGTCTCTCCATCTCACCCGTGTCTCTCCCTCCCACCCGTGTCTCTCCTCGGGTGTCTCCCCCCCACCTGTCTTTCAGGTGGATGATGGAGCTGGCATATGTGTGTGAGTGGGAGAAGCGTCCTAAGAGCACCCACTGTCCCTCCATCCCTCTCGTCTGCTCCTGGTCCTGCAGGAACCTGGTGGCATTCACCACGGACGTGAAGAACGATGACGACGACAAAGGTACGCACACAAAGATACCTGCAGCACAGACCCTGACCTGTAGACCCTGACCTGTAGCACAGACCCTGACCTGTAGACCCTGACCTGTAGCACAGACCCTGACCTGTAGACCCTGACCTGCAGCACAGACCCTGACCTGTAGACCCTGACCTGCAGCACAGACCCTGACCTGCAGCACAGACCCTGACCTGCAGCACAGACCCTAACCTGCAGCACAGACCCTGACCTGTAGCACAGACCCTGACCTGTAGCACAGACCCTGACCTGCAGCACAGACCCTGACCTGTAGACCCTGACCTGTAGCACAGACCCTGACCTGTAGCACAGACCCTGACCTGTAGACCCTGACCTGCAGCACAGACCCTAACCTGCAGCACAGACCCTGACCTGTAGCACAGACCCTGACCTGTAGCACAGACCCTGACCTGTAGCACAGACCCTGACCTGTAGACCCTGACCTGTAGACCCTGACCTGTAGACCCTGACCTGTAGACCCTGACCTGCAGCACAGACCCTGACCTGTAGACCCTGACCTGTAGCACAGACCCTGACCTGTAGCACAGACCCTGACCTGTAGCACAGACCCTGACCTGTAGCACAGACCCTGACCTGTAGACCCTGACCTGCAGCACAGACCCTAACCTGCAGCACAGACCCTGACCTGTAGCACAGACCCTGACCTGTAGCACAGACCCTGACCTGTAGCACAGACCCTGACCTGTAGACCCTGACCTGTAGACCCTGACCTGTAGACCCTGACCTGTAGCACAGACCCTGACCTGCAGCACAGACCCTGACCTGTAGCACAGACCCTGACCTGCAGCACAGACCCTGACCTGTAGCACAGACCCTGACCTGTAGCACAGACCCTGACCTGTAGACCCTGACCTGTAGACCCTGACCTGTAGACCCTGACCTGTAGACCCTGACCTGTAGACCCTGACCTGCAGCACAGAGCCACTGGTGGTGATGAGCTGGGTTTGTGTTTCAGATGTCAGTCACATGATCCACATCATTGACACGGACCACCCTTGGGATGTTTACTCTATCAACTCTGGTCACGCTGAGGTCATTTCCTGCCTGGAGTGGGACCAATCAGGTGAGGTCTGAGTCAACTGTTATTGAACCACTGAATCAATCTGAAGCAATTATACTGAAATGGTTCTGTGTTTTGAAGCATTTGATAAAATGAAATGTGGTGACATCTGCTGGATAAAGTTATACAACAAAGGATCCACCCCAGCGGCACCAGTACGTTGATGACGATCATTTATCTGTTGCACAAGCAACACAACGTTCATCTTTTTTAAAATTTTGTCCCCAGTTCAGCGGCGGTTATTATCTAAAGGGACAGTGTTATTATCTAAAGGACAGTGTTATTATCTAAAGGACAGTGTTATAATCTAAAGGACAGTGTTATTATCTAAAGGACAGTGTTATAATCTAAAGGACAGTGTTATTATCTAAAGGACAGTGTTATAATCTAAAGGACAGTGTTATTATCTAAAGGACAGTGTTATAATCTAAAGGACAGTGTTATTATCTAAAGGACAGTGTTATAATCTAAAGGACAGTGTTATTATCTAAAGGACAGTGTTATAATCTAAAGGACAGTGTTATTATCTAAAGGACAGTGTTATTATCTAAAGGGACAGTGTTATAATCTAAAGGACAGTGTTATAATCTAAAGGACAGTGTTATTATCTAAAGGACAGTGTTATTATCTAAAGGACAGTGTTATAATCTAAAGGACAGTGTTATTATCTAAAGGACAGTGTTATAATCTAAAGGACAGTGTTATTATCTAAAGGACAGTGTTATTATCTAAAGGACAGTGTTATTATCTAAAGGACAGTGTTATTATCTAAAGGACAGTGTTATTATCTAAAGGACAGTGTTATTATCTAAAGGACAGTGTTATTATCTAAAGGACAGTGTTATTATCTAAAGGGACAGTGTTATTATCTAAAGGGACAGTGTTATAATCTAAAGGACAGTGTTATAATCTAAAGGACAGTGTTATTATCTAAAGGACAGTGTTATTATCTAAAGGACAGTGTTATAATCTAAAGGACAGTGTTATTATCTAAGGGACAGTGTTATTATCTAAAGGACAGTGTTATAATCTAAAGGACAGTGTTATAATCTAAAGGACGGTGTTATTATCTAAAGGGACAGTGTTATTATCTAAAGGGACAGTGTTATTATCTAAAGGACAGTGTTATAATCTAAAGGACAGTGTTATAATCTAAAGGACAGTGTTATAATCTAAAGGGACAGTGTTATTATCTAAAGGGACAGTGTTATTATCTAAAGGACAGTGTTATTATCTAAAGGACAGTGTTATAATCTAAAGGACAGTGTTATAATCTAAAGGGACAGTGTTATTATCTAAAGGACAGTTATTATCTAAAGGACGGTGTTATTATCTAAAGGACGGTGTTATAATCTAAAGGACGGTGTTATAATCTAAAGGACGGTGTTATAATCTAAAGGGACAGTGTTATAATCTAAAGGGACAGTGTTATTATCTAAAGGACAGTGTTATTATCTAAAGGACGGTGTTATAATCTAAAGGACGGTGTTATAATCTAAAGGACGGTGTTATAATCTAAAGGGACAGTGTTATTATCTAAAGGACAGTGTTATAATCTAAAGGACAGTGTTATAATCTAAAGGACAGTGTTATTATCTAAAGGACAGTGTTATAATCTAAAGGACAGTGTTATTATCTAAAGGACAGTGTTATTATCTAAAGGACAGTGTTATTATCTAAAGGACAGTGTTATTATCTAAAGGACAGTGTTATTATCTAAAGGGACAGTGTTATTATCTAAAGGGACAGTGTTATTATCTAAAGGGACAGTGTTATAATCTAAAGGACAGTGTTATTATCTAAAGGGACAGTGTTATAATCTAAAGGGACAGTGTTATAATCTAAAGGGACAGTGTTATAATCTAAAGGGACAGTGTTATTATCTAAAGGACAGTGTTATTATCTAAAGGACAGTGTTATTATCTAAAGGACAGTGTTATAATCTAAAGGACAGTGTTATAATCTAAAGGACAGTGTTATAATCTAAAGGACAGTGTTATAATCTAAAGGACAGTGTTATTATCTAAGGGACAGTGTTATAATCTAAAGGGACAGTGTTATTATCTAAAGGACAGTGTTATTATCTAAAGGACAGTGTTATTATCTAAAGGACAGTGTTATTATCTAAAGGACAGTGTTATTATCTAAAGGACAGTGTTATTATCTAAAGGACAGTGTTATTATCTAAAGGACGGTGTTATTATCTAAAGGACAGTGTTATTATCTAAAGGACGGTGTTATTATCTAAAGGACAGTGTTATAATCTAAAGGACGGTGTTATAATCTAAAGGACAGTGTTATTATCTAAAGGACAGTGTTATAATCTAAAGGACAGTGTTATTATCTAAAGGACGGTGTTATTATCTAAAGGACAGTGTTATAATCTAAAGGACAGTGTTATAATCTAAAGGACAGTGTTATAATCTAAAGGACAGTGTTATAATCTAAAGGACGGTGTTATAATCTAAAGGACAGTGTTATAATCTAAAGGACAGTGTTATTATCTAAAGGGACAGTGTTATTATCTAAAGGACAGTGTTATAATCTAAAGGACAGTGTTATAATCTAAGGGACAGTGTTATTATCTAAAGGACAGTGTTATAATCTAAAGGACAGTGTTATAATCTAAAGGACAGTGTTATAATCTAAAGGACGGTGTTATAATCTAAAGGGACAGTGTTATTATCTAAGGGACAGTGTTATAATCTAAAGGACAGTGTTATAATCTAAAGGACAGTGTTATAATCTAAAGGACAGTGTTATAATCTAAAGGACAGTGTTATAATCTAAAGGACAGTGTTATAATCTAAAGGACAGTGTTATAATCTAAAGGACGGTGTTATAATCTAAGGGACAGTGTTATTATCTAAAGGACAGTGTTATAATCTAAAGGACAGTGTTATAATCTAAAGGACAGTGTTATAATCTAAAGGACGGTGTTATAATCTAAAGGACGGTGTTATAATCTAAAGGGACAGTGTTATTATCTAAGGGACAGTGTTATAATCTAAAGGACAGTGTTATTATCTAAAGGACAGTGTTATAATCTAAGGGACGGTGTTATAATCTAAGGGACGGTGTTATAATCTAAGGGACGGTGTTATTTTTCATCAGTTTTTCTTTGTAAAAGTATCTGACAAACCAAAAGTGTGAGCACCCTGAAATGTTTTCTTTTATAGAAAATAACATTATTTGTGATTGTGCGTCATATTATTCTGTATCCGTATAGTTTATATTTACAAAATGAAACAAGTGAAATGATGACAGTAGCTTCACTCTGTTCCTCTTGGTTATCACCTCTCCAGTTTTGGAGAAGACTCTTTCACACGGCACAGAAGTTGTGGGTATATGTAAATATTCTTTGGCTTCAAGCTTGTAAAGATTTGGATTGCCAGTAATTTAAAGGATCTTCTCTGGAGAGGCAGGGCTCAGACAAAGACGGCTGAACTAGGGCTGCTTAATTTTGGAAAAAGTGAAAATCACGATTTTTTTGGTCAAGATTGAAATCACGATTCTTCAAACGATTCTTTTTGAGTTTGAAAATAAAATGCATTTATTCAGCATGGTTCTCTTTTCTAAGCATTGTGACTTTGACAGCCCCGCCTGCATTCAACACTGAAGCTTTTGGACTGGGCCGAGACACTGTGTCCAGTCTGCATTGAGTGTTAACATCTGTCCTCGTTGTTGTTGTTGTGTGGAGGCTCGAGGCTGCTTTCTGCCGATGGCGACGGTCAGATTAAATGTTGGTCGATGTCGGATCACCTGGTGAACAGCTGGAAGAGCGTCCTGTCCAGCTCCGTGGACGGAGACCCCATCGTAGCTCTGAGCTGGTTGCACAACGGCGTCAAACTGGCGCTGCACGTGGAGATGGTAACATGCTAACCACACGCTAACCACACGCCTCCATAAACACTGTCCTGTTCTCCTGACACCGCTCCTCTTCTTTTAGTCCGGCTCCACTAACTTCGGGGAGAAGTTCTCTCGGGTAAAGTTCTCTCCGTCGCTGACTCTGTTTGGGGGGAAGCCGATGGAGGGCTGGTTGGCGGTGACGGTGAGCGGTCTGGTCACCGTGTCACTGCTGAAGCCGGGCGGCGCTTTGCTGACGGCCAGCGAGAGTCTGTGTCGACTTAGAGGACGAGTGGCGTTGGCTGACATCTCCTTCACCGGAGGAGGCAACATTGTGGTGGCAGCCACCGACGGCAGCAGCTCCTCCCCCGTCCAGTTCTACAAGGTCAGGGTCAGAGCCGAGCCGGCCGACGGGTCGTCACGCCGACATCAAGTCCGTAACCAGCTGTGTTGTGTGTTCAGGTGGTGGTGAGCGTGGTGAGCGAGAAGTGTCGTATCGACACCGAGCTGCTGCCGTCGCTGTTCCTGCGCTGCACCACCGATGCCCTGAGGAGAGAGAAGTACCCTGCCGTCACTCACCTCAAGTTCCTCACCAAGGAGAACTCTGAGCAGGTAACCAGAACCAGCCCTGATGGGTCTGACCAGAACCTCCAGAACCTGACGGGTGGTTTGTGTTCCAGGTTCTGCTGTGTGCATCCAATCAGACGGGTAGCATCGTGGAGTGTTGGTCTCTGAGGAAGGAGGGACTTCCTGTCAACAACATCTTCCAGCATCGATCACCAGTCGGTAAGAACCTGGTCCACCTGGTCCACCTGGTGATAGGGAGATGCAGGGATCAATGTATCTGACCCTCTGACCTCTGACCTCCTGTACCTGACCTCAGTGGGGGAGAAGCAGCCGACCATCCTGAAGTGGAGGATCCTGACGACCACCAATGACCTGGAGCGAGTGTCGGCTGTCGCTCTGCCCAAACTCCCCATCTCCATCTCCAACACCGACCTGAAGGTGGCATCTGACACCAAGTTCTGCCCCGGGCTGGGTGAGAAAGAGAACGTAGAGATGTCGTCAGAGGTCAGAGACAGAAGAATCTCTAAGGTTCTGTTCTGGTTCCAGGTCTGGCTTTGGCCTTCCATGACGGCAGCATCCAGATCCTCCACCGTCTGTCCCTCCACACCATGGGCGTCTTCTACGGCTCCTCGTCTTCAGCTCAGAGACCCGGAGACGAATCCGCCATCAAACGCCAGAGGACGACAGGCCCCGCCCTCCACTTCAAGGCCCTACAGTTCTCCTGGACCTCACTGGCTCTGGCTGGAGTGGACAATCATGGCAAGGTGTGGGTGAAGGCTGGCGGTGGTGCACACATGGATGCACACGTGGACCCACAGCGGCGCCTCTTCTTTGAACCTTCTATGTTTGTTATGGTTTCAGCTGCACATGCTGCGGGTGTCGCCCTCTATGGGTCAGGTGCTGGAGATGAACACCACACTGCGCCACCTGCTCTTCCTGCTGGAGTACTGCATGGTTACAGGGTACGACTGGTGGGACGTCCTGTTGCACGTCCAGCCCAGCATGGTGCACAACCTGGTGGAGAAGCTGCATGAAGAGTACATGAGGCAGAACCAGGCTCTGCAGCAGGTCCGCCAGGCTCAGCTCTCTGACACTTTCTCCAGACAGTTCGTTGTCAGTACTTCCTGTTTCCGTGGCACATGCTCAGCGAGTACTTCCTGTTTCAGGTGCTGGCGACGCGTATTGTGGCGGTGAAGGCATCTCTCTGTAAACTCTCCACGGCGACGGCGGCCCGAGCATGCGATTTCCACGCCAAGCTGCTGCTGATCGCCATCAGTTCCACCCTGAAGTCTCTGCTGAGGCCTCACGTCCTCAACACTCCTGACAAGAGTCCTGGCGACCGTCTGACGGAGATCTGCGCCAAGAACACCGACACAGGTGAGGCCAGATCTGTGGTTCAGGTCTGATCAGAGGGAGGACGGACCCTGATGGCTGTGTGTTTCCTCAGATATCGATAAGGTCATGATCAATCTTAAGACGGAGGAGTTTGTGTTGGATGGACCCCCCCTCCAGTCCTTGCAGCAGCTCATCCAGTGGGTGGGAGACTTTGTCCTCTACCTGCTGGCTAACCTGCCCAACCAGGTGAGAACGGCCCGTTCCCACAGACTGTGGCCAATTTGTAGGACTGAAGGTTCTGATGGTTCTGCTCTCCTCCAGGGTTCCATGGTCCGGCCCGGGTTCGGGTTCATGAGGGACGGGGCATCTCTGGGGATGCTGAGGGAGATGCTGGTGATGATCAGGATCTGGGGTCTGCTGAAGCCAGGCTGTCTGCCCACCTTCACGGCCACGTCAGACAACCAGGACAGCATGCAGCTGCTGTTCAGACTGCTCACCAAGCTGTGGCTCTGCTGTAAGACCAGGACCAGGACCAGGACCACGTATAGACTCTTCATTAAACCAGAACCACATTTAAACTCACACCAGTTCTCTGTCTCTCAGCCCGGGACGACGGCCCCCCCCAGGACCCTGATGAGAGCCTCATAGATGAGTGCTGCCTGCTGCCCAGTCAGCTGCTGGTCCCGAGTATGGACTGGCTCCCGGTCAACGACGGCGTCATCGTCCGGCTGCAGGGGAAACATCCGCTCAGGTTGCAGTTTGGAAAAGCTTCATCTCTGCCTGGAGCAGGAACCACTGCCCCCCTGGAGGTCTTCACCAGGTAGTACACCCCTAACCTTGGACTGGCCCTGGACCAGGTCTGTTGTGTTGATGTGCTGCAGATGATCAGGTTGTGTTTGTGTTCAGGAGTCCTGGTTCTCAGAGGATGGATAACCTGCGCTGTGTTCATATGGGAGTCTGTCCCACCGAGGAGAGTAAAGCCTGCACCAGGTCAGTGACACACAGAAGGTTAACATAGATGAGATGTTGATCAGATGTCAGTCATCGTTACCGTGTGAACCTTTCCAGGTGTGGCTGCGTGACGATGCTTCGTTCTCCCAACAAGACCAACGCCATGAAGCAGTGGGAGCAGCGCTGGATCAAGAACTGTCTGTGTGGAGGTCTGTGGAGGAGGATCCCCCCCACACTCACCTGACCCCACCTGGCCCCACCTGACCTCACCTGACCTCACCTGACCTCACCTGACCCCACCTGACCTCACCTGACCTCACCTGACCTCACCTGACCCCACCTGACCTCACCTGACCTCACCTGGCCCCACCTGACCTCACCTGACCTCACCTGACCCCCTCCTGACCCCCTCTGGCCTCACCTGACCTCACCTGACCTCACAGTGCCATAACATCATCATCATCATCGTTATTATGTATACTTCTCATTCTCTTCATACTAACATTAATATTTATATGAGCAGAGGAGGAGGTTCCACACTGAGCATGCTCAGAGACTTCCTGCTTCCTCCTTCGTACAGGAAGTGGAGTCACATAAAATCATTAATTCTTTAAAAGCATGGCTGATAAAATAAAGAGTTCATTCAGCTTCATGGTCCAGGTTAGTTCCACTGATCTGAGGTCAGTGAACACGTCATGCTGCTGGTTCCTGGTTCCTGGTTCCTGGTTCCTGGTTCAGATGTCTGTTGGGTGAGGAGCTGAGTCTGAGGTGGTTCATCCTCTGGAGAACTTGACGTTTTCAGGAGAGATCTCTACAGAGATCAGCAGTAATTATCTCTGTAATGGTCCTGATCTGCTGGTCTGGTTCCGTCCCATCAGAACCCAGAGGAACTGTTCTCACGGTTCAGGATCCAGGTGTTGATTGATCGTCGATCACAATGTTGTAAATAAAACATGTTTCTAATAAACTCATGGTGTCCTTGTCTCTCTAAGGCCAGATGTTCTACCAGCTGCTACTCTGCTCTCTGATTGGCTGTCAGTGTTTTAAGGTCCACACACTTCTTCATCATCATCATCTTCATCAGATCAATAAGTCATTAATGATCGGTTATTAATTAATTAATCATCAGTCATAATCATTAATGACGTTAAAGTGTAGTTCCTAGTTGTAATGTCTGACAGCGTTCACACTGAAAACCGGATGCACTAACACACACACACACACACACACTAACCAGCGTACACACACACACACACACACACACACACACACACACAAACCAGCGTACACACACACACACACACACACTAACCAGCGTACACACACACACACACACACACACACACACACACACACACACACACAAACCAGCGTACACACACACACACACACACACTAACCAGCGTACACACACACACACACACACACACACACACACACACACACCGTGCAGCAGCAGCAGCAGAAGAAGAAGCAGGAATCGGTCGCTGGTCTCAGATCCGCGGGTTCGGAGGAGTTTTAACGAACCAGACTCATCAGGACCGGGAACGGGATTCGCGCCACCGAACCGAGACTGAAACCGAGCTGCCGTGATCCGAACAGACGGACAGACAGACAGACAGCAGCTCTGCGGAGGTTCGGTTCTGCTGCTGACGAGAAAACGTGACGAGAATTAAAGCGGTGGAAGAAAAGAGGAGGAGGAGGAGAAGAAGGAGAGGAAGATCTGATCAGAGGGTCTGAGGTGAGAGGAAGCGGAGACGATGTGTTAGTGTGTAGACGTTAGTGTGTATGTGTTAGTGTGTATGTGTGTGCTATGCTGCAGAGCTGCATCAATAAAGAGACTGAATGATTAACCTCAACCACTCACCTGTCTGTCTGTGATGATGATGATGATCACCTGTCCATCCGCCTGGTCTCACCTGGTCTCACCTGGTCTCACCTGTCCATCCACCTGGTCTTAATGTCCCTGTGTCTCCACATGCGTCCCCAGCCAGCTCTGTAGATGTGATCTCAGTGTGTGTGTCTGTTAATGAGCAGCAGCGCCCTCATGTGGTCAGTAGAATATTAATGGATCTCTACCTACCACTGGATCAGAACCATCAACAGCTGCTTGGTGACTTGGAGACATGATCCACATTTAGGAACCAGATGGAAACACTCTCACATGAGAACATCTGATTTATTTATCAGCTGATTCTAGATCAGATCAGTTTCTAGTTTAGTTTAAAGTCTCTGATCACTAATGAACAGACGTCACTGATTCATGTGATCATTTCTACCAGTGGATGAATGAATGAGTTCTCCTCCTCTTCCTCAGATCAGTCCTGGTGAGTAGCTGGTCTTTAATGTGACCCAGGACTCATTGTGTGTTCACACTACCAAAGGAAGGAGGTCACATGTGTCCCAGACCACCTCCACATGTGGACTGACACCAGATCAGTGTTCACACCTGGACCTGTTTAACCTTGACTCTAGAGACCAGATCAGTGTTCACACCTGGACCTGTTTAACCTGGACTCTAGAGACCAGATCAGTGTTCACACCTGGACCTGTTTAACCTGGACAGACTCCAGCTGTTGAGCTGCTTGGTGATGGAACTGACGTTTCCTTTTAGTTTTTATGTGTCTCTGTCTTTTTTGTCTCTTCTTGTTCTAAACTTTGTCTGTTTGACAGATTGATGAGGATGATGATGATGATAAGTTCCTCCTCTTCTGAGAAGATGAAGAAGAAGCCTCCAAAGGACAGTCTGACTCTGCTGCCATGTTTCTACTTTGTGGAGGTGAGAGGGAGCGTCAATCAGTCACATGACCTTTGAACTTCCTGTCTCCAGACAGGAAGTTCTTAATGGTCCTCAGAGCTGACTGTTTGATACCAACAATGAACGGCTTGTTTCTATGGAAACAATCTGCAGACTCCACATGCTGACCAGTGAAGCTGCAGAGATCATTTTGACCTTCAGCCAACCTGATCAGAAACATGTTGACTTTGTTGCTCTTGTTTGTGTTGCTGTGCAGTTGCCCATTGTGGCTTCTTCTATGGTGTCTCTATACTTCCTGGAGCTGACGGATGTGGTGCAGCCGGCTCAGGTGGGTTTCCGTTGCCACGACAGAGACCTCAGCATGCCGTACGTGGATGGAGGAGACGAGCTGATCCCTCTGCTGATGCTGCTGAGCCTGGCCTTCGCCGGCCCTGCCGCCTCGGTAACACCTTCATCACATAAGAAACTAAAAGAGGAAACAGCTGAAACCTCTGATCTTGGTTGGTTGGTCTTTGTTTCTGCCGGTGCTAAACCTTCAACAGGGTCCATTTGTTTTGTACCAGATCATGCTGGTTGAAGGAGTGATCTACTGCCTCCAGTCCAGGCTGAAGCTCCGCAGAGCAGAAGGAAGCATTAATGCAGGAGGATGCAACTTCAATTCCTTCCTGAGGAGGACGGTCCGCTACGTAGGTACGAGACACACCTGACACACACCTGAGATATGCATCAAACACACCTGAGATACACTGACACACACCTGAGACAAGACACCTAAGAAACACCTGACACATTGAGACACACCTGTGAAACACCTAAAAGAGATACCTGAGATACGTGGAGCACATATCGGCATGTCACCTGTCTGTCTCTCGCCAGGTGTTAACACCTCCCCTGTCCGTCTCTCCCTGGGTATTAATGTCTCAGCAGTCTGTCTGTCTCTCTCCAGGTGTAGACACCTCACCTGTCTGTCTCTCCCTGGGTATTAATGTCTCAGCAGTCTGTCTGTCTCTCTCCAGGTGTTGACTCCTCACCTGTCTCTCCCTGGGTATTAATGTCTCACCAGTCTCTCTGTCTCTCTCCAGGTGTTGACTCCTCACCTGTCTGTCTCTCTCCAGGTGTGCATGTGTTTGGCCTGTGTGCGACAGCGCTGCTGACCGACATCATCCAGCTGTCGACAGGTTACCACGCCCCGTTTTTCCTGACCGTCTGTAAACCCAACTACACGCTGGCCGGCGCGTCATGTGACAGAAACGCCTACATCACTAAAGACATCTGCTCGGGTCACGACCAGCACGCCATCATGGCAGCGAGGTGCTCACCGTACTTCCTGTTTGTGTTGTTATTGTGTTGTCTACTGATTGCTGAATAAAATTTTATTTTTCTTGACAGGAAGACATTTCCTTCCCAGCATGCAACGCTGTCGGCCTTCGCCGCCGTTTATGTTTCTGTAAGTGTGACAAAAACAAAACCACTTCCTGTCATAATGTTAATGGTGTTTTGAGATCATGATGATCATGAAAAGTAAAGACAATAAGAGACTACATGTGTCTAATGTACCTTAGTCCTACATGTGTCTAACGTACCTTAGTCCTACATGTGTCTAACGTACCTTAGTCCTACATGCTTCTAACGTACCTTAGTCCTACATTTGTCTAATGTACCTTAGACCTACATTTGTCTAACGTACCTTAGTCCTACATGCTTCTAACGTACCTTAGTCCTACATGCTTCTAACGTACCTTAGACCTTAGGCCTACATGTGTCTAACGTACCTTAGTCCTACATGTGTCTAATGTACCTTAGACCTACATGTGTCTAACGTACCTTAGTCCTACATGTGTCTAACGTACCTTAGTCCTACATTTGTCTAACGTACCTTAGACCTACATGTGTCTAACGTACCTTAGTCCTACATGTGTCTAACGTACCTTAGTCCTACATGTGTCTAACGTACCTTAGACCTACATGTGTCTAACGTACCTTAGACCTACATGTGTCTAACGTACGTTAGACCTACATGTGTCTAACGTACCTTGGACCTACATGTGTCTAACGTACCTTGGACCTACATGTGTCTAACGTACCTTAGACCTACATGTGTCTAACGTACCTTAGTCCTACATGTGTCTAACGTACCTTAGTCCTACATGTGTCTAACGTACCTTGGACCTACATGTGTCTAACGTACCTTGGACCTACATGTGTCTAACGTACCTTGGACCTACATGTGTCTAACGTACCTTAGACCTACATGTGCCTAACGTACCTTAGACCTACATGTGTCTAACGTACCCTAGTCCTACATGTGTCTAACGTACCTTAGTCCTACATGTGTCTAACGTACCTTAGTCCTACATGTGTCTAACGTACCTTAGACCTACATGTGCCTAACGTACCTTAGTCCTACATGTGCCTAACGTACCTTAGACCTACATGTGTCTAACGTACCTTAGTCCTACATGTGTCTAACGTACCTCAGTCCTACATGTGTCTATGTACCTTAGACCTACATGTGTCTAATGTACCTTAGACCTTAGACCTACATGTGTCTAACGTACCTTAGACCTACGTATCGTAGGCCTACATGTGTCTAATGTACCTTAGACCTACATGTGTCTAACGTACCTTAGTCCTACATGTGTCTAATGTACCTTAGACCTACATGTGTCTAATGTACCTTAGACCTACATGTGTCTAATGTACCTTAGACCTACATGTGTCTAATGTACCTTAGAGCAACGTATCGTAGGCCTACATGTGTCTAATGTACCTTAGAGCTACGTATCGTAGGCCTACATGTGTCTAACGTACCTTAGTCCTACATGTGTCTAATGTAACTTAGTCCTACATGTGTTTAATGCACCTTAGACTTTAGGCCTACATGTGTCTAACGTACCTTAGTCCTACATGTGTCTAATGTACCTTAGACCTACGTGCCTCTAATGTACCTTAGGCCTACATGTGTCTAACGTACCTTAGTCCTACATGTGTCTAATGTACCTTAGACCTACGTGCTTCTAATGTACCTTAGACCTTAGACCTACATGTGTCTAACGTACCTTAGTCCTACATGTGTCTAATGTACCTTAGACCTACGTGCTTCTAATGTACCTTAGACCTTAGACCTACATGTGTCTAACGTACCTTAGACCTACGTATCGTAGGCCTACATGTGTCTAATGTACGTTAGACCTACATGTATCTAATGTACCTTAGACCTACATGTGTCTAATGTACCTTACACCTACATGTGTCTAACGTACCTTAGTCCTACATGTGTCTAATGTACCTTAGACCTACGTGCTTCTAATGTACCTTAGACCTACGTGCTTCTAATGTACCTTAGACCTTAGACCTACATTTGTCTAACGTACCTTAGACCTACGTACCGTAGGCCTACATGTGTCTAACGTACCTTAGTCCTACATGTGTCTAATGTACCTTAGACCTTAGGCCTACATGTGTCTAACGTACCTTAGTCCTACATGTGTCTAATGTACCTTAGTCCTACATGTGTCTAACGTACCTTAGACCTACATGTGTCTAACGTACCTTAGACCTACGTGCTTCTAATGTACCTTAGACCTACATTTGTCTAACGTACCTTAGACCTACGTACCGTAGGCCTACATGTGTCTAACGTACCTTAGTCCTACATGTGTCTAATGTACCTTAGACCTTAGGCCTACATGTGTCTAACGTACCTTAGTCCTACATGTGTCTAACGTACCTTAGACCTTCCTTATGTCTAACGTATCTTAGGCCTACGTGTGTCTAACGTACCTTGGGCCTACATGTGTCTCCTCTCGAATGTCTCACGTTGCCTTCTGTGTCTCCTCTCAGATGTACTTCAACTCCACCATCTCAGACAGCACTAAGCTCCTCAAACCGGTTTTGGTGTTTGCATTTGCCATCGCGGCAGCGCTGACCGGTCTGACTCAGATCACGCAGCATCGCAGTCATCCCATCGATGTCTACGTGGGTTTCCTCATTGGAGCCTTCATTGCCGCCTACCTGGTGAGAACGAACCTCATCTCATCCGTTAGGTGTCTCTAAACCAGGAGGATGAACAAGGCTGAAGTCTGGTAACTTCTAATTATCAGATGAAGGTTTACAGTTGATGCGTCTCCACTCTAAAACATCAGTTCTCAGTTGTCAAGGATACGGCATTAGTATAAAACCAGAACAGACAAAAAAGTGGCTCAGTGTAACTCAGAAAGACCTGAATGAGTCCAGTGATGTTAAACTACAGATGTTTAAATGTTTATTCATTAATTTATCACTTTTAGTCTGTGATTCTAAAAGCTCTGGTTGATAATTTTTTCTCTCTTTCAGGCGCTTCATGCTGTTGCCAACTTCCAGTCCTCTGATGATGTCACCCCGGCCCCCCCTCCTCCACCGCCAAAGGAGGACCCTCTCCGAGCGTTGACAGAGCGAGGACACGAGTCTGTCTACAACAAGGGCCCCGCGTCTGCCTCAGAGAGTAACGACGAGATAACGGCCGCTCCGGCCCCCATGGACAGGCTGGAGGGCCTGGGGCCACTGCAGAGGGAGAAGGGCTCCATGGGGAGTCTGAAGAGGGCCAGCGTAGACGTGGAGCTGCTGGCACCCCGGAGTCCTATGGGCAAAGAGACCATGCTAACATTTAGTAACACGCTGCCGAGGGCTAGTATGAATGTTAATGGAGTGCTGGGGCCCGGTGAAGGACATGGGGATACAGTCCAACCCGTCCAACAGGTCCAACCGGTGCAGGCCCTGCAGCCAGTGCAGCGGCGCCTGAAAGCCGTGCAGGTTCCCATGGACCCGATGCGGTCACAACAGCTGGTGTCAGAGTGGAAGCAGAAGTCCATGGAGATGCGTGGCCTGGGGCTCCAGGATGAGGCAGAGCGTGAAACCAGCGAGAATGGCTCTGAGGTGGGCTCTGCAGGCACTGATGATAGGGGGTCTCAGCTCCCCGTGTTCCAGCCTGCAGTGCAGTCTGGAAGGTCAAGTCGTAACCCCACACCACCTCCAGGGGGTGCCAAAGCTGTGGCGACTCCCAGACCTCCACAGATTCCTGAAGCGGGTCCTCCACCTGTGTCCCCTAAAAGTGCCCTGACCCGGGCCAAGTGGCTCGCTATCCGGGAGAAGACAAGTGCGGAGGGGTCATCACGCAGCGCTGCCAACCAGCCGAGACTAATGCAGGTCATTGCTATGTCAAAGCAGCAGGGCCTCCTGCCCTCCTCCTCCTCCGGGGAGAAGTCTTCTGAAACCACCTCCACCTGCTCCAGCACTTCCTCCACCATCAGCTCACCACACTACCGCTCCACCTCCGAGCATCAGGGGTCAGGTATCATTACTGTGGACGCCCATGCCTCCCACCATCCCGTTGTTCGAGCCCCGACACCTCCCCAGGCCCCACCCCTCACAGGGAACGGGACACCATGGGAGTGGGCAGGGTCATCCAATGGGGGCGACCCACGAGACGTCTACGACCTCAACAACAGAGGAGACTCGGCCGCCCGTGGCAGCAGCTTCCATCCACGCCGGTCCGCCTCACCCTGCGCCACTGTTGACCCCTGCTTGGCTCCGCCCACATCGCATCCACAGGTGGAGATCTCAGTGGACGCTCAGCGCAGGGAGATGGCCATGAGACGCAAGACAGCACTAGTTCTGTTAGACCGAGAGATCCGTAACCAGACTGAGCAGGAGAACTATTATAAGAGTTTGCAGGGGCGGAGGTTCAAGGATTAGGAACTTAAACTAGTCAACACTACACAGTGGGTGGAGGTGATTCTGTAGGTCCAGATAGAAAAATGATCAGGGGCTGGATCTTTAGCGGAGACATGAGACAGTAGCTGGACAGTCCCCCTCCCCAGCCCCCGCGCCACACACACACACGCACACACACACACACGCACACACACACACACACACACACACACACACACACACACACACACACACACACACACACACACACACACACACACACCAGAACCAGAACCCTGCATTAGAATCTGAGCCATACAACAGACTGCATCCATGATTCAAAACCAGAACCTCTTACACTGACTCTGTGTTTCCTGGGCCGGCGTTGTAGCCTCTGTTGTGATCGCTTGGTTGCTATAGTGATTCTCAGCATGTTTTGTGAGCTGCTTTCTGATTGGTCGAGGCCGTGAGTCTGTGTGAGAATATTTAAATCGATAAATCACTGATTTAGTTTTAGAGTATTTCAGTCAGTTTGACTAAAGGATGAGGACGTTTTAAAGCTGTAATATAATATTTTAATGAATTACTGGATGTTGGTTGTTCTGTTGTGAAAACATGAAACCACAGAGTTTCTGTAAATATGAAGAACTGCTGAGTGTAAATGTCTCCCTGTGTGTTGTTGCATGTGATCACAGTTCATCTCTGACAGGTTTCCACTGAATGTAAAAGAAAATCTGCTGCTAAAGAATCTGTCAGAGAACCAGACAGAGCTGCTGCATGCTGTGTGGTCGCCACGACGACAGAAATAAAACTCCTTGATTCCAGTTTTCTTTCATTTCTCTTTTCTAAACAGTTGACTGCATTCATTCCCTTGTTCAGAGATGTCCAGCTGTGAGAAGAAGATGAAGATGAAGGTTTGATGCTCGACTGAAGGAATAAGGTCAAAGCTGCAGATCTGATCTCAGTCACAGACGTGAAGCTGTTCTTCTCACAACATGTCCTTTACCTTCAGGTTCAGGAAGCAGTTTCCATAGAAACCGTGACGATGGCCGAGCTTCAGTTATCTCCTGCCCTCACCTTCTTTCTTGTTTGTCGTCTGTGCCAACATTGGGTTTGAGATCATTTTATGTTTAATAAATCAGGAGATATTATCAGAGAAGCTTTGACTGGAGGTCATCACAGGTCTGACTGAGATTTCAGCTGAAAATAGAGATACGTAGGGACAACCTGCTCCTCTTGTGCAACCGGTCATATAATTCACCTGTTACCTTGTTATATTTACAGTAAATCCAAAGAAGAGAAATAAATAAAGGAAACTGGACTTCATTCATTCATTCATCTTCTGTAACCTCTTGTCCTGTTAGGGGTCATGGGGGTCTGGAGTCTATCCCAGCTGTCATTGGTCTGGGGTGGTGGGGGCACTCTGGACAGGTCTCCAGTCTATCACAGGGCTAACACAGAGAGACAGAATCACCAATGAACCTAAACAGCATGTCTTTGGACGGTGGGAGGAAGCTGGAGAACCTGGAGAGAACCCACGCAGACACAGGGAGAACATGCAGACTACACACAGAGAGGAACCAGTCCACGGGTTAGAACCCAGAAACTTCTCGCTGCTAACCACCTGAGTTTGATGTTTCACTACTCAGCTGAGTAGCTTCTTCAGTTCTAAAGGACTGATTGGAGTTGAGGTTTAAATAAGAACATCTGTGGGTGTAGCCTAGATGAAACATCTACTTAAAAATACTCTACTCTCTAACTCTAGGTGCTTTTCTTAAACGTATTTTGGACATCCCATGTCGTGGATAACTCGAACCTTCACAGACATACTTACAGCCAACACCTCAGTCGGTTAGAAAGTGTCAGCAGAACAAGAAACCAGTAAGCTCCTGTCTTCAGGTGTAGCTCCAGGTTTTGCTCCAAGTATGGTTTCAGGTGTGGATCCAGGTTCCAGGTGAATGTGAGCAGCTCAGGACTGGAGACTGGTCTGTGAAAGAAACCCGTAGCAGGTGTAGAAAGACTGAACACCATTACAGCTCAGTGAAACCAAAGCATGAGGAGCTTCCCCTGGTGGCTGACTGCAGTATAGCTCCTAAGCTCCGCCCCCTCCATGTCAGTGTGGGACTATGGTAGAGCAGGTAGTGACACCCGATGAACACTGAACACTAGTGAACCAGTCCGTGTTAGAAACATGCAGTGTAGAATCTCTGAACAGGTTCTGCTAAAGTTCTGGGAGCTGAATGAAACCAGCAGAACCTCTAGGTCCATGTAGAACAACATCTTATTGAGGAGGACAGAGTACGGAGGACATAGTGATGATGTAGACAGGTGTGGACAGACACCAGGCAGAGATACAAACTGCTCCTGAGACTTGAGACATCTTAAGAGAGATGCATCAGGTATGTTTTAGATTTGGAACTGGATCAAGGTCAGTCGTGTTCCTTAGCCCACATGTAAACATGTTAACATGGGAACAAGGTAGCAGCAGCAGAGAGGACCAAACCAGGATGAAACAGCTCTCAAACACACACCTCCCACCCTTCTCTTTTACTGGAGGCAATCCGTCCACCACCGTGTTGCCATGGCAACTGCAACCAGGAACGTCTGTGTGACTGTGACGTTCATCATCTGAGCAGCTCTGCAGTCAGATGTGTGTTTCTGTGTGTCTTCATGAGTGGCCTTATATTTGAAGGACCTGGGCTTTCATTTATATTTATTTGTATTTATTGTGTAAGAACTAGTTTGCTCTGCATATTCTGAGCTCTACAAAGCCTCTTGAGACCGTTTAGATGGTTATTGATAGAATGTCAATAAATTGTCGCCAACAGAAAATAGAAGTGCAAAGCTTAGAGACATATTGGCGAAGGAGACACCTGGCAGACAAGACGCGGGGTTTAGTAGCTGCTAATGACACACAAGACACAGGGTTGGGAAGAACCTGTAAGACAAATTTCAGGGCGAAGGCACATAGAGCCCAAAGGACCCGTATTTTCTGTTTCCTCCTGACCAGGGCAGCCTGACTGGAAACTGCCGTTAGCCTCAGTTAGCTTCAGCTAGCAGCTGTTGGCTGAGGCGCAGCTCAGATCTCATTTCAGTCCCAAGAAGAGTCCGACTTCTTCTTCCGTGCTGTTTAAAGAGAAATATCTGTCAGCGTGGAACCTACTAGCTAACCGCTAACTGCACTCTTTAACTAGTTTTAGCCGCTTTAGCCACTAGCTCCAGCAGCGTCATTTACCCTACTGGCGGCTAGCGCTAACGGAGCTAACGGAGCTAACGACTCGCAGGTTCTGAGTGAAAACACCGACACAGTGTTAACGGGGACATGGACTCACGGCTGAGGAGACATTAACGGGTGAGTCAGCTACATCGAGTCTATTGCTAATGCTAGCTGTCGGTCTGAGGTCTGAAGCTAATGCTAGCTGTCGGTCTGAGGTCTGAAGCTAATGCTAGCTGTCGGTCTGAGGTCTGAAGCTAATGCTAGCTGTCGGGCTGGGGGAGTGGGGGGAAGGTGTTTACCTGCCGAAGTAGACACATACAGGCCCGAGACTCACCTGATCTCACTGATCAATACACTATACAAACAATAATGTGTCACAGCTGGAAAAAACAGCTGTTCCCCTTTAACGCAGTTTGTTGACATACATCAGTAACGCAAAGTAATTAAAAACCTAAGTCTGAACTTAGCGGATCGCTCCAGGAGATCTATGAGATCAGTTACTAAATAGAAGAAGGACCATCATCAGGAGACCAGGATCAGTCCAGAGCAGAGTTCTATTGATGAGTTCACATCAGAACCAGAACTAATGAACTGACCCGACAGGACAAACAAGGTGTCCTGGGGTTCCCCAGTGTTTCCACCATGTGTAAAGAATCATCTTGTTAGTGAATTAATCCTTAAACCTGTCACTTTATGGCCACGAGAAGGCAGAGCTATATTATAAACCCAGAAGTTTAATATAGACGTTATATGTGATGTTAATGTTCAGCCTGAACTATTAGCACCAGATGGAGCAGAAGGTTTGATATGAATGAATTTGTTCATAATTGTATGTTTCATTGACTGATTCCTGTTCTCCTAATATCAGATTATAGACGTCTGATAGAAAATGTTCCTGACATGTTCACATGTTTGTATGTGTTCACTACAGGAAGTCTGAGACCTTCCATCAGTGACCACTTCCTGTCCTGATCAGCTGTCCTCCTGTCTCTCACTGGTGCAGGTGTGTAGACGTCCAGGTGTCCCAGGTGGACCTGAGCCATGCTGACCTAGGACCAACCTGGAGGGGTGAGTTAGTTCAGTGTGAGTCCTCCAGAGATCGAGACCATGTCAGAGAACCAGGCCAACAACAACAATGTCCCCTTGAACAACAACAACAACAACAACATGGGGCCCAACAGGATTAGGAACCCTAACATCAACCAAAACCCCCTCATCAATGTCCGGGACCGCCTCTTCCATGCCCTCTTCTTCAAGATGGCCGTCACCTATGCTCGCCTCTTCCCCCCGTCCTTCAGGAGAGTCTTTGAGTTCTTCGTCCTGCTCAAGGTAAGACCACAGGAAAGACCTGGATGGACCTTGAACACCTAGTGACTCAGATCAGCAGTTCCCTCCAGGTGAATGAGGAGGGACGATGACTCAATGATCACTGACTGCTTCATTAAGGTTAACAAGCTCTGACATGATCTGAAACATCAGCTGTGACTTCTGGTCCTGAAAGACGGAATAAACATGTAACAATGTTCTAATGCTGCTAACTAGCCGACTGACTAATCTGCATCAGCCCCTGTTAAAGTGGGCAGATTATGAATGGAGTCTGGTGCAAAAATCCCCTGATTAACCTCAGTCACATACAGACATTTGGGTCATTATATGGACAGCATGAGTCATCATACAGACAGCATGAGTCATCATACAGACAGCATGAGTCATCATACAGACAGCATGAGTCATCATACAGACAGCATGAGTCATCATACAGAGACTGAGTCGTGTACAGACAGCTGAGTCATCATACAGAGACGACTGAGTCATCATACAGACAGCATGAGTCATCATACAGAAACGACTGAGTCATCATACAGACAGCTGAGTCATCATACAGAGACTGAGTCGTGTACAGACAGCTGAGTCATCATACAGAGACGACTGAGTCATCATACAAACAGCTGAGTCATCATACAGACAGCTGAGTCATCATACAGACAGCTGAGTCATCATACAGACAGCTGAGTCATCATACAGACAGCTGAGTCATCATACAGAGACTGAGTCATCATACAGACAGCTGAGTCATCGTACAGAGACGACTGAGTCAATTCAATTCAATTCAGTTTTATTTATATAGCGTCAATAACAATACAAATCGTCTCAAGACGCTTTACAAGACCCGGCCTGAAACCTCCAGAGCAGCCTGAAGGAAAAACTCCCTTTTAACAGGAAGAAACCTTGAGCAGAACCAGCTCATATGGAGGACCCATCTGCCTAAGGCCAGCCGGGTACAGACAGAGAAAGAGAACAGCAAGATAAACATACATCTGTCATAAATACACATATCTGACTTAAGCATACAGGTGGGATGCTATGATTCAAACTAATGATGTTACATGACAGTTTGAAAATGTAAGAGAGTCGCACAGCGACGGCCGAGTCGTCGCACAGAGACGGCCGAGTCGTCGCACAGTGACGGCCGAGTCGTCGCACAGTGACGGCCGAGTCGTCGCACAGTGACGGCCGAGTCGTCGCACAGAGACGGCCGAGTCGTCGCACAGAGACGGCCGAGTCGTCGCACAGTGACGGCCGAGTCGTCGCACAGTGACGGCCGAGTCGTCGTACAAATCTCAGAGTTGTGTTTCAAGAGGTCACATGTATCTACATTAAAGGGCTGTGACAGAAGAAACCTGCTATGAACACTGTTAGCGGTAACAGAATAAAGCCAGTATGAACCTTTCCTCCTCCTCTTCCTCAGGCGCTCTTCGTCCTCTTCATCCTTGCCTACATCCACATCGCCTTCTCTCGTTCTCCCATCAACTGTCTGGAGGTGGTGAAGGAGCGCTGGCCTCGTGACGGCATCCTCAGAGTTGAGATCCAGAGGAACTCCAGCCGAGCCGCTGTCTTCCTGCAACATTACGACTCCTCAAGTCTCCAGGAGGAGCTGGAGACCCAGGGGGAGGTAGGAGGTGGAGGCGGTGGAGCAGTGGTGGCGGGGCTCAGCCCTCCTCCACCGCAGGAGGAGGAGGAGGAGGAGGAGGAGGAGATGACCATGGAGATGTTTGACAACAGCTCAGTGCAGGTGAGTTGTGATCACCATCTTCACTTGTCTGCCCCCACCTATCTTTACCTGTCTGTCCTCACCTGTCCTGTGTTCTCCTGCAGTTTGAGCTGGACATTGAGCCTCGTCTGAAGCCATCTCTGATTGGAGGAGGTGTTGGAGGAGGAGGAGTCAATGACAGCCAGGACGTCTCCTTCAGCCAGACCACTAAAGGTATGCAGCCGCTGAAGGATACAGTGTCTGAGCTGGAGATGATGACCAGAGCAGGTAAACCCTCCTTCACCTCCTCCAGCTCCTCCTCTTTCACCCCCTCTAGCTTCTCCTCCTGCTCCTCCTCCTCCTCCTCTTCCTCCTCTTCCTCCTCATTCTCCTGGTACATCATCTTTCAACAGATACATTTGGATCCAAAGGTCAAAGCTCAGCTCAATCACTTCTATGTTTGGACACAAACCAGGTGGAGGAACTACAACCACTAACATGTTCTCCAGGTCTTTATGCAGCGGTGCACAGGTCCAGTTTAAATACTTCATTCCTTAGACGTTCTGTAGTCTGACATGGATCTTTAGACGTTCTGTAGTCTGACATGGATCTTTAGATGTTCTGTGGTCTGACCTGGATCTTTAGACGTTCTGTAGTCTGACATGGATCTTTAGACGTTCTGTAGTCTGACATGGATCTTTAGACGTTCTGTGGTCTGACATGGATCTTTAGACGTTCTGTAGTCTGACATGGATCTTTAGACGTTCTGTGGTCTGACATGGATCTTTAGATGTTCTGTGGTCTGACCTGGATCTTTAGATGTTCTGTAGTCTGACATGGATCTTTAGATGTTCTGTGGTCTGACATGGTTCTTTAGATGTTCTGTAGTCTGACATGGATCTTTAGATGTTCTGTAGTCTGACATGGTTCTTTAGACGTTCTGTGGTCTGACATGGATCTTTAGATGTTCTGTAGTCTGACATGGATCTTTAGACGTTCTGTAGTCTGACATGGTTCTTTAGACGTTCTGTGGTCTGACATGGATCTTCAGATGTTCTGTAGTCTGACATGGATCTTCAGATGTTCTGTAGTCTGACATGGATCTTTAGATGTTCTGTAGTCTGACATGGTTCTTTAGATGTTCTGTAGTCTGACATGGATCTTTAGATGTTCTGTAGTCTGACATGGATCTTTAGATGTTCTGTAGTCTGACATGGTTCTTTAGATGTTCTGTAGTCTGACATGGATCTTTAGACGTTCTGTGGTCTGACCTGGATCTTTAGACGTTCTGTAGTCTGACATGGATCTTTAGACGTTCTGTAGTCTGACATGGATCTTTAGACGTTCTGTAGTCTGACATGGTTCTTTAGATGTTCTGTAGTCTGACATGGATCTTTAGATGTTCTGTAGTCTGACATGGTTCTTTAGATGTTCTGTAGTCTGACATGGTTCTTTAGATGTTCTGTAGTCTGACATGGATCTTTAGATGTTCTGTAGTCTGACATGGATCTTTAGACGTTCTTTGGTCTGATTGTGGACCACCCTCTGGTAGAGTGTTCTTCACTGAGTTCATCGTCCACTGTCTTCTGTGGACATCCAGTTCTTTGGGTTCCCCATGGTTTCCTTTCTCTGAATGTGTATTAAATGGTTGTAGTTCCTCTGCCTTTCCTTGTAGTGTTCATGAGTCTGTAACTGGAACATGTTTGGACAAACTTAAAAGAAATAAACCTGTTTTCTCTAACACGTATGCCCTGGGTTGTTTGGTTTCTATAAAGCATTTATACAGGACGTCTGCATTCTTTATTATTAATTCATCTTCACTTCTAAATCACAGTTAACATGGTGACATGCTAACATGCTCATGTACTAACATGCTGACATGGTGCTGAATAAACATGGAGGAAACACAGATGATGTTGTGGTTTCAGTGTGGCCTCAGGAGGAATACATTGTGGAATATTCTCTGGAGTATGGCTTCCTGCGTCTGTCTCAGAGCACCAGGCAGAGACTCAACATCCCCGTCATGGTCGTCACTCTGGGTCAGAACCACACATGGAACCTCACATGACTCTGTATCACATGACCCTACGTCACATGACTATAAACACTGCCTGGTCAAAATAAAAGTCTCCACCGGGATTTAACAGATCAAACAGGTATTCACCTCCTGTTGGATAATTACTGCATGGGTGATAATGTTTCAGCTGACAACAAGTTATTTAAGGCCAACAGATGCAATGAGTAGCTTGTCATTTCTTCAACAACCATGATCCTGTGGTGGTCTGTTTGAGAAGGGTCAAATCATTGGCATCAAGCAGAGAAAACATCTAAGGAGATTGTAGAAACTACTAAAACTGGGTTAAGAACTGTCCAAGGCATTATTAGAAACTGGAAGGAGAGTGGAGAAGCATCAGGGGAAGAAGAGAGGCAGATGAAGTGATGCAGCCATCATGCCTAGTGTCTACTGTACAAGCCTGTGCTATGGGGCAGTGCTATGATCTGGGTCTAGGTTCATTAGCTGACTACCTGAATATACTGAATGAGCAGCTTATTCCATCAATGGATCATATTCTAAGATGACAATGTCAGGATTCATGGGGCTCAGATTGTCAAAGAGTGGTTCAGGGAGCATGAGATGGATTGTTCCACCACAGAGTCCAGACCTTAACCCCATTGAGAATCTTTGGGATGAGCTGGAGAAGCTTTGAGCAGTGGTCCGACTCTCCATCATCAATACAATGAATGCAACACTGGATGGAGAGAAATCTGGAGACATTGGAGAAGATTAGAGAAACAATGAGACAGAGAATGAGCTGGAGTCACAGATGGAGGAGGTACAACCTGATGTTGGGGCGTGGAACCAATAATTTTGGCCAGGCAGTGTCTGACATGACTCCATTTCGTCACAGGACTCTATTGCTACGTGACTATGTGATATGACTGTGCCACTACAGACTGGACCCTGATGGTTCTCAAACTGTGTGTCTCTGTTCAGATCCCATGAAGGACGAGTGTTTTGGAGACGGCTTTAGTCGCTTCCTGCTTGATGAGTTTCTGGGCTACGACGACATCCTGATGTCCAGCGTGAAGGCGCTCGCTGAGAACGAGGAGAACAAAGGTAGATGACACATGTACGACGTTCTGTGCATACCACATTTAATCAGTAGATGTCATTGACAATATTCTGAAATCAAACACTGAGTGTAAACAAGAAGAAAGAACCAACGTTAATTGATCATTCTTCAAGTTTCTGAATGACACTGACACAAAATAGTTGAATACTTGTCTCTCTGGTTATGGTTCTGCAGTGACCTGACAGAGCTATGAATGAGGGAGTAACTGCTGTTCATGGTCCTTTTCAGGGTTCTTGAGGAATGTGGTGTCTGGAGAACATTACCGCTTTGTCAGCATGTGGATGGCTAGAACCTCGTACCTGGCAGCATTCGTCATCATGGTCATATTTGTAAGTAAACTATCAGGTCCAGTGTAATGAGACATTCACATCATTTAACGCGTATGTATGTTTGGTATGTTTCAGACTCTGTCCGTGTCCATGCTGCTCAGATACTCTCACCACCAGATCTTCGTCTTCATCGGTCAGTGACTCAGAACATGTCACGTGATGTAGACCTGACTGAAATCAGTTTAACACCTTTCACTCCAGTTTAGTCCAGATATTGAACTCGTCCAGTCAGGTCCAGATTAGTCTGATACTTTCAGTTTAGCATCAGTTAACTTCTCCTTCTTCTTCTTCTTTAGTTGATCTTCTTCAGATGTTGGAGATGAACATGACCATCGCCTTCCCAGCAGCCCCTCTGCTCACCGTCATCCTGGCCCTTGTAGGTAAGTCACTTCCTGAAAACTGCTTCAAATAGTTCACATGCTCACGTTCTGATCGTGGATCCATTTTAGATCCAAGAACCTCCATGTTATAAACCAGTTTGATGAACCAGGCTGAAATGTCAGGACGGCCTTGTCTGGGATCAGGATGGTCATGTCCCAGGTCAGGATGGTAATGGGGTCAGGGCGGTCATGGGGTCAGGGCTGGGTCGGGTCAGGGCTGGGTCGGGTCAGGGCGGTCATAGGGTCAGGACGGTCATGGGGTCAGGGCGGTCATGGGGTCAGGGCGGTCATGGGGTCAGGGCGGTCATGGGGTCAGGGCGGTCATTGGGTCAGGACGGTCATGGGGGTCTGGGCTGGGTCAGGTCAGGACGGTCATGGGGGTCTGGGCTGGGTCAGGTCAGGACGGTCATGGGGTCAGGACGGTCATGGGGTCAGGACGGTCATTGGGTCAGGGCAGTCATGGGGTCAGGACGGTCATTGGGTCAGGACGGTCATGGGGGTCTGGGCTGGGTCGGGTCAGGACGGTCATGGGGTCAGGACGGTCATGGGGTCAGGACGGTCATTGGGTCAGGGCAGTCATGGGGTCAGGGCAGTCATGGGGGTCTGGGCTGGGTCGGGTCAGGACGGTCATGGGGTCAGGACGGTCATGGGGTCAGGACGGTCATTGGGTCAGGGCAGTCATGGGGTCAGGGCAGTCATGGGGGTCTGGGCTGGGTCGGGTCAGGACGGTCATGTTCTCGACTCATTTTGAAATGTGACGAGCTGAAGGAGTTCTGGTCCTGACCTGTGATTTCACTTCCTGTCATCAGGCATGGAGGCCATCATGTCGGAGTTCTTCAACGACACAACGACGGCGTTCTACATCATCCTCATTGTGTGGTTGGCCGATCAGTACGACGCCATCTGCTGCCACACCAACACCAGCAAACGCCACTGGCTGAGGTGAGTGATAATGGATCAGAGCCCAGAGAACCTTTAGTTTATTGTTCTAACCGTTATGGGACTGTTTCAGGTTCTTCTACTTGTACCACTTTGCCTTCTATGCCTATCACTACCGCTTCAACGGTCAGTACAGCAGCCTGGCCCTGGTCACCTCCTGGCTCTTCATTCAGGTCAGAACCTTCATCGTCCTCATCTTCACACTGTTCACTTAAAGATGCCTGGCTCACAACATCCTGTTCTTCCTCCTCTCAGCACTCCATGATCTACTTCTTCCATCACTACGAGCTGCCAGCCATTCTGCAGCAGATCCGGATCCAGGAGATGCTGCTGCAGAACCAGCAGGCGGGTCAGAACCAGACGGCCCTGCAGGACAACCTCAACAACAATAACAGTGCTGCTGCTGCTGCTGCTGCTGCTGCTGCTGCTGCTGCTGCTGGACCGGGACCCGCCGACGTCTCCCAACCAGGACCTGCTGGCACCGCCCAGCCGGGGCCTCAGGCCGACCCACAGCTGCCCTCCTCTCCAGCAGCAGGAGGAGGGGAGGTGAGGGCGGAGCTGAACTGGGTCGCTCAGACGGCCGCCATCATCACTGAAGCTCTGTCCTCCTCTGACGATTCAGGAGAAGGAGGAGCCACTGGAAGTCAGGGGTCAGCAGGAGGAGAGATCAGTGTTGTGGCAGAGTTCTGGATGGGAGGAGGAGCAGGAGGAGGAGGAGGAGATTCAGAAGTTGTTTCAGCAGAAATTAAACCTGCAGCAGGAGGAGATGATTCTTCACCCATTCCTCCAATCAAAGCGATCCAGAAGTCGGGGGCGGGACCATCAGAGGCAGCCCCTCCACAGACAGACTGTCCCCCCCTACAGAGTCCAGGTACAGACTGCAGATCACCTGAGCTGAGCTCCTCACAGACGACATCCTGAGAGTCCAGCTGTGACATCATCTCACCTGTTTGACACTGTGCCTCAGTCTGTCAGCTGATCATGGATCAATCAGCTGGTCACTGATTGATTGATCAGCTGATCAGTGATCAGTCCCGATCAGAACCAGACCTGCTGCAGTCACACCTGCGTTTTACTCCTAATTTTAACCCAACACCTAATAATGGATGGTCAGCTGATCTCCAGGTCGATGTGTTGGGAGTCGAGATGATTGACAGAATAATTATGTTTATTTTTTGTTGTGAATTTTTGATTCAGGTCCAAAATGTTCAGAGAGAAAAGGTTTCAGATGAGTTTGTCCCAAAAAGAAACGAAGACGAGGAACCAGAAAGATCTGGTCTCACTATGAAAATGATCAATCAATTAATCAGCTGATTGACTGAAGAAGATAA
This sequence comes from Planiliza haematocheilus, assembly GCA_005024645.1. Lineage (NCBI taxonomy): Eukaryota > Metazoa > Chordata > Actinopteri > Mugiliformes > Mugilidae > Planiliza > Planiliza haematocheilus. The sequence continues at coordinate 128,205 of SRSE01001381.1, forward strand.
ACGGAGTTAATTCATTGATGATTCATTTTTCAGATTATTGAAGGGTTTCAGTTCTGATGATAATTAATCATTTAGTAATTAATTAGAATTAATAACCCCCCCAGCACTTCAGCTGATGATGAATATAATCATTAGTTGAGCCTCGTAGACGAACCAATGAGCTGCAGACAGGAAGTACACAGTGAGCCTGTAACCATGGTGATCAGTTATTGATCTGTGAGTGTTGTTTGTTCTGATTCTGACAGACTGAAGCACAAGCAGGACTGTGTTGAGCTTTCGTTTCCATCTGCTTTTATTTTGAAGAGAACAGGAACTTAGTTTTGGAGCGCAGCAGTAGTCAGACTGATCAATCAGCTGATCAGGACGATGCCTTATCAATAATCCTCAGACTGGCAGCAGCTGAGTGAGCTGATTGATTGTGCAATATGACGCCAGCTGTGTCACTGTTCAGGCTCCGCCCCCCCTGACCTCTGTTTCCTGTCTTCACAACTCGAGGACGTGATCACATGACTGATCAATAAAGAGTCATCTGCCTTTAAGTGGATCAGACATGAAGCTGAGGCCATGATTCATGGTTGATCCTGGATCAGCTGATCAAAGACATGATTATATTTGTTTACTGTTGTGAAGGAGGCGGGGCCTGAGTGTGACTCATCAGACATGGACTGAACCATACTGGTGGATGTGGGGTTTGGGGGGTGTTTCTTCTTGGTGCCTCTCTCCTGGATGACTGTATCCTCATTAGTTGATCTGAAGCCTGAACTCATTAAACTGTATTTAACTGTCCAGTAAAACCAGTAAAACATCAGCTGTTTGACAACGACTTGAATGAGTTCTTTCACTTCTGCTCTTTGACCAGAGTTCACTCAGCTTAACGTAAATCATCTGTTGTCCTTCAGAGTTTGTTTTACATCAGTGGATTTTTATACAAGTTCTGAAAGTAGACAAAGAGAACCCAGCTACACACGAAAAAGAACCATCAGACTAAAGTGAGACAATATTACATATCATGTCCTCCTGGTACCAGCTGATCAGTGTTCTCCAGCAGCTTGGTTCCTCAGAACAGAACCACTTGAGTTCTGAGATGTTGGTGGGTTTCCTCACATCAACTGCTGCTTCAGGTCCAACAACAACATTTCTCTTGGATTAAGGTCAGGACTTTGACTTGGCCGTTCCTAAACATTCATCTGGTTCTTCTTTAACCGTTCTCTTGTAGAACCACTTGTGTTCTTGGTTCTCCTTGTCTTGCTGCATGACCCAGTTTCTCTTCACATTCAGCTCATGGACAGATGTCCTGACATTTTCTTTTAGAGTTCATTGGTCCATCAATGAGGACAAGGCGTCCTGGTCCAGATGCAGCAGAACAGGCCCAAACCAGGACATTAGCTTCACCCCCATGTTTGATGGAGGGATGAGGTTCTGATGCTTCATCTCATTTAAACCAAACTATTCTACTTTGGTCTCATCTGTCCACTAAACATTGTCCCAGTAGTCTTCTGTCTTGTCCACATGATGTTTAGAAATGTTCTTCTTGGAGAGCAGTGTCTTTGTCCATCACACCATGGTTGTTCAGTGGATTCATCAACATTACCATCAGCCAATGAGAGAGAGGCCTTTAGCTGCTTAGAAGTTCCCCTGGGTTCCTCTGGTTCCTCTCAGACTATCATGGAGTGATCTTTGTTGGTGGACCACTCCTGTCGTCTTCAATCTGTCTGACTGTGGATTATTTGTGGCTTCCAAACTCTTTAGAGATGCTTCTGGAACCTTTTCCAGCCTGATGAGCATCAACAACTCTTTCTCTGAGCTCTGAGACAAAGCTCCTTTGTCCACAAACATCAGACTGAGACAAACTAAACCAGGAACTGAACCACACCTGAGTCTCATCACACTGATGGAGACACTAATGAACACATGGACTCAAACAAATACACCAGTAGAATATTTCTGTTTCTTGTGTTTGCTTGGATTCTCTCTGTCTACTTTTAGGAGTTGTTGATGTTTTGAGTTTTATGAAGTAAGTTCAAACTAAAAAAGTAGCTCTATGTTCATCAGCTATCTTCATTTAGAGATGTTCGAAATCAATCAAAATATTCATCCTTTCACCGGGAGCACAGTAACTTTTGGATTAAAGTCTTGATGATTGGTGGACGTGAGTCTCGTCTTCACACGCCACGAATCAACAAAAATAAACCTTAATTCTGTAGAAATTCAACGAATCGGGTCAACACCTGTTGCGGGTTGAAGCAGTTTCCAGGTTCTGGTCTTGTTCTAGATTTTACCACAGCTTATAATAATCAGTTTGGTTTTAAGGGGACGAATCAGATGAGCAGCAACAAAAACCCAAAGAACAAGAACTAAAACTGCTGTCTGTGGTCTCAGTAATGTTTATCCTTTTACTTCACGTGTTTGTTCCTAAAACAGAGATGCTCATATGAACAAGGAAACAGGTGCAGGTTTTCACTCTCCGTCTCGATTTTATTAGCTGACCTGTAAAACCAGTTGTGGTTTTATTGGAGAGTTCAGACCATCAAATAAATTGAATCAGTTCTGTCAAACCAACAGAGGAGAAAGTGAAGGTTGGAGGAGAAACTGCATCCACTTTAACAAAGGGTTGGTTTTCATGGAAAGTCCCAGTTTGTGAAACGGTTGAAACTCATCACTCCAACAAGAACCAGAAAAGACTCTTCATCTCAAACATCAACATCCAGTTCTGGTAAGATTTCATCTTTAATTTATTCCACAGCTTCACATCCATCGTTCATATGACTGAGTCTTTAACACATTCATTATTAACATCACATTCTGTTTATTCCACTTTTTATTTCATGTTTTTGAATCACAACTCAGAAACAGAAGCTGCTTCGTAGCAATGTTTACTCAATGACATCATTACTTTAAATACAGATTATATATATATTTGTTATGTAACTCAATCATTGATTAATAAATTGTTCATATATAACTAAACGAAATGGATTCATTTTACATTAGAAACACTCAATATTCTTATCTACATGTTGTTCACATACATATATAGGGTACAGGACATAGAATAATATATAACGTAATATATATGTATAATGTACAATACATGTAAAATATAAATATACCATTATACTATATACAGTGAGAGTAAAAAGTATTTGATCCCTTGCTGATTTTGTTGGTTTGCCCACTAATAAAGACATGATCATTCTATACTTTTAATGGTAGATGTATTTAAACATGGAGAGACAGAATATCAAAATGAAAATCCAGAAAATAACTTTCAAGAATATATTTTAATTCATTTGTATTTCATTGAGGGAAATAAGTATTTGATCCCTGTAGCCAAAAGCAGTTAATACTTGGTGGCAAAGCCTTTGTTTGCAAGCACAGCGGTCAGACGTTTGTGGTAGTTAACCACAAGGTTAGCACACATATCAGGGGGAATTTTGGCCCACTCTTCTTTGCAGATCCTCTCTAAATCATTCAGGTTGGTGGGCCGTCGCTTGGCAACTCGGACCTTCAGCTCCCCCCATAGATTTTCAATAGGATTGAGGTCCGGAGACTGGCTGGGCCACTCCATGACCTTAATATGGTTCTTCTTGAGCCACTCCTTTGTTGCCTTTGCTGTATGCTTGGGATCGTTGTCATGTTGGAAGACCCAACCACGGCCCATTTTCAGCTTCCTGGCAGAGGGGAGGAGGTTGTCCCTCAAGACTGCACGGTACATGGCTCCATCCATCTTCCCACTGATGCGGTGTAGTAGTCCTGTGCCCTTGGCAGAGAAACACCCCCAAAACATAATGCTTCCACCTCCATGCTTGATGGTGGGCACAGTGTTCTTTGGGTCATAGGCAGCATATTCCTCTCTCCACACACGACGTGTAGAGTTTAGGCCAAATGGTTCAATTTTGGTCTCGTTTGACCACAGAACCTTCTCCCAATCACTTTGTGCATCTTTGAGGTGATCATTGGCATACTTTAGGCGGGCCTTCACATGTGTCTTCTTAAGCAGGGGTACCTTTCGGGCACTGCAGGATTTTAACCCATTGCGTCGCAAAGTGTTGCCAACTGTTTTCCTGGTTACTGTGGTCCCAGCTGCCTTGAGGTCATTCACTAACTCCTGCTGAGTGGTTGCAGGACGTTTTCTAACAGTTCTCATTATCATTGCCACCCCACGAGGTGAAATCTTCTGTGGAGCACCAGATCGAGGTCTGTTGATGGTCATGTTATAATTTTTAAATTTTCTGACAGTTGCACCAATGGTTGTTGCTTTAATTCCCAGCATCTTGCTAATGTTTTTGTAGCCCATTCCAGATTTGTGCAGGTCAACAATCCTGTCTCTGAGGTCCTGAGAAAGTTCTTTTGTCTTACCCATGTTGGAGAGCTTGGAGTCTGTCTGATTCACTGATCAGGTGTCTTTTATACAGGTGATTAGTTAGAACACGTGTCTTCAATTCAGGTAACAAGGTGATTGGGAGTGTCTAACTGCTCTGTGAAAGCCAGAACTCCTAATGCATACTAGGGGATCAAATACTTATTTCCCTCAATGTAATACAAATCAATTAAAATATATTCCTTAAAGTTATTTTCTGGATTTTCTTTTTGATATTCTATCTCACCATGTTTAAATACATCTACCATTAAAAGTATAGAATGCTCATGTCTTTATTAGTGGGCAAACCAACAAAATCTGCATGGATCAAATTCTTTTTACTCTCACTGTATGTGTATATATATGTGTTTATTGTCTGACATTTATCCCTTCAGGTGAGGACCTCTTGGTCTCAGCCTATCAGAACAGAGGGAATAATGGGTAACGTGATGAAGGCCCTTCAGAGTCCGATGGGTCAGTTATACGTTCAGGGCTCTGACATGGAGGGTCGGCTGCTACAGGAGCTGTCGGAGCTCCCGGACGTGGAGCTGTGGAGAGTCCAGTGGGGATTGAGCCAGGCTGTCCTGCAGGACTTTCCCCCCATCCCTCCACGCTGGCTCTGGTCCGCCGACGCCTGCACCACCGCTACAGTCATGAGGAGGTGTTACCGGGAGGAGGAAGCACTGATGGTGCTGGCAGCTGTCCTGACCCTGGTCGGACAAGACCAACTGGCCTGCCACCACATTGTACAGCCCCCCAAACCCAGAACAAGCCCAAAGCCAGATCCAGACTTTGTGAAGACTCACCGCAGGAGGCTGATCAACAGAATCCAGAGAACCGAAACTGTTTTGGATGAGCTGCAGCGACGAGGAATCCTGGACACAACAAACAGGGACGTCGTTGGAATCTATGCAGTCCACCGGGACAAGAACCGGGCTCTGGTGGACCTGGTCCTTAGGAAGGGGGATGAGGCACAGGATGTGTTCTACCAAGCCCTCAGCCAATCAGAGCCCTTCTTGCTGCAGGAGTTGGAAGACCAGGATCCAGTCAGAGACAAGGTCAGTAGTCCACATTCATCAGGTCTGAAGACTCGAGACCTGAGCTGTGATGTTTTCATTTCCCAGAATGCTTCAGAGACGTCGGTCCTCTCTGAGATGTTGGAGTTTCTGGTCTCAGATGAGCTCAGATGTTTCCAGTGGTTGGTCAGCAGTCACATGAGTGGAGAACGTCACATCAGTCTCAGGGATGAGCCGGAGAACGTCGATAGGACGGCGACGCAGAGATGTCTGGTAAAACAGCTGGGATCCAAACGGGCGGAGAACATCACCAAGATGGTTCTACTGAAGATCGTCCCGACACTGAGTACGCTCACCCGCACACCCCCTCTATGACTGCTCCCTCTGCAACCAGTCACTATACTAAGCTAGGCTAACAGGCTCTCAATGCAACCAACTAATGTGTTTTTTGTTGCTAGTCTTTATGCTAAGCTAGGCCAACCTTGAGTCAATTAGTCAAAGCTATAGATTGACATTTGTGATGATGCATTCAGGTGATGTCGTGTTGTTGCAGGTCGCTGTCTGCCAGGAGAAGATGTGACATCACAGAATCCGTCTGATGTAATAGGGGAGACGAACGCACCGGTAACAACTGAGGAAGGATTGATTGATTGATTGATTGATTGATTGATAGGTTCTTCAGGTTGTTGACTGATGAGTTGTTTGGTTTATTTGAGGTTGAGATTGCCCCTGAAGTCCACAAGGATGGCGACATGTTCAGGTAACACCTTGTCTGTACACCCTAACCTTAACACCCTAGAACTAGAACCAGAACCAAAACAGCTGATGTTGGTTATTTGTTGCTTGTTATCGTTCCATATGGTTTGGCGTTGGCCCTTCAGGTTGCGTTGCCAGCAGCCCAGCATGTTGTGCTGCCCTTTGACTGGTCTGCTTTTGGAGGGTTTCGGAGATGTGGTCTATGAGATGGTTCCCTGGGACGTGGACTTCCTGTCCTCTCGAGGTCTGAGGCCAGCCGGACCTCTGTTCAGGTTCACATTGCTGAAAGGAAGCTTCCAGCGACTCCATCTTCCACATTGCCAGCTGCTCTCAGGTCAGTGGAGTTTGAGACGCTGCCGCTGGTTTCTGATCTCTGTTGGTTCATAAAGTTTTTCTGTCTTCCAGATTGCGCCCAGCATTTCCTGAGTGTAGCTCACGTCACTGGGGACTGTGTGGATTTCCTCACACCTGGTCAGGTGACAGACAGTCACGTGATCGTTGATATTTCCTGCTTCTCGTGTTTCGGTTTGGTGACAGCGGCAGCGTCCGATGGAGCTATCAACGGCCTAGTGCTGCTCTTCACTCAGCCTGCCAATCCATCGTTGTTTGTTCTGCTGCTGCCAAGAAATGTCTGTCTCGTCCAGGTAAACAGGCTCCGCTCAAAGGACAGGTTAACCAGCAACCAATGAGAAGCCAGATTTCTCAAGGAACCAAATTTGAATGATCAGAATAATGTAGTGTAAAAAAAATAAAATGTTTTATCTGAATGACGCAGATAAATAAATCTGATCTGATCTGAGTGATATGATCTGATTTGATCTGATCTGATTTGATCTGATCTGATCTAATCTGATCTAATATGATCTGATCTGAGTAATCTGATTGATCTAATTTGATCTAACATGATCTGATCTGATCTGATTGTTCTAATCTGATCTAATCTAATCTGATTAATCTGATCTGAGTGATCCGATTGATCTGACAGATCTGATCGAATCTGATCTGATCTGAGTGATCTAATCTAATATTATGTCATCTCATCTGATCTGATCTGAGTGATCTAATCTGATCTGGTCCGATCTAATCTGATCTGATCGAATCTGATCTGATGTGCAGGTGAGGAAGGAGTGGAAGCGACGGATCGGGGCTGATTATGTTGAAGGCATACCTGACTGTGAATTGATCCCAAATCAGATTTACAAACTGAATGGAGATCCTGTCACTGCCATCCAGCCAGAGGTACGCAGGACACTGCACCTGCTTTTGTTCATTTCTCCTCTGATGAAATGAAAATGAAACATTCACTTTTTATTTCAGCTCCTCAAAAATGATTAGTTTTAACCTCTGTTTGCATTTTTGTTTCAGTTTTCAAAGTTCGTCAACTTCAGTGACTACAACAACTTCCTGCCGTCGTTCCAGGTGCAGCTGCCGCTGGGCGTCACCAAGCTGACACTGAAACTGAAGAGTCATGTGACTGGACTCCGTCTGATTGGCTGGTTGTTTGGACCTACAGAACACGAAGTGTGGACCCGAGACATTCACCTGAGAGGTAACACATAATGTAACAATGATACAATGATGGTATGAATGTCGGGTTAGTCACCAGGGGTCTCGTGTATGAAGGTACGTTCTCGTTCACAGTGAAGTTCAGATGAATCGGAGTAAATGAGGTGAACATGTCAGTTCCTTCACTAGCGTCATGTCTGGCTACGCTGCTTCTACAGCTGTTGATCCTCTGGAGATACTTAGGGGCCATCCACACGAAAACGCAGATGTTTTTAATCGTTTTGTTCTATCGTCCAGACGAATCCCGTAAACGCATAGCCCTAAAACCCACTTTTTTGAAACCGGGTACCAGGGTGGATAAATTCGAAAAATGCACTTCACTGAAACCGGAGATTTTGGAAAACAATGATGTCATGGCCACCATGGCCACACCCCTCGAGCAGTCTTCCACCTCTTATATCCCGCGAAACGTCTCATAACAACATCAACAACAATGGTGGACTACATGCTTGCGTTACTACTGGAGAACATATTGAGCCTATTAATTTTTCCTTGACTTTGGTTTCTTCTAAAGCTGATTTGTAAACAGCGCTCAAGCTTCATGCGCATGCTCCACCTCTTCCTCTCCGTTTTTGGTGAGTTTCTGAAACTGAAACAGCGCCGCCTATAGACCTGGAAGATGAAGTAGAGTTTTGAGATGTGTTAAGACGGATCAGTCTGGACGCGGATATTTTTGAAACCGTGCCAGCGAAAACGGAGGAAAAAGATCGTTTTCGTACGTGTGGACGAGGCCTTAGAGGTGATCAATGTGAAAATCCTGAGCAGAGCCATGCCAGCCGTGAAAGGGGGCGGAGCCAGGTAGATCAAATACCCACAATGCATCTGAACAGCTGGTTCTCTGAATGTAATCAGAGCTATGGACTGGACACACACTGATAGAAAAAAAAAGAACCAACACTGTGGGACGTGGAGGACAGCTGTCAAGAGGACAAGTCTGTCTCCAGTGGAGGACAGCTGTCACAGAGGACAAGTCTGTCTCCAGTGGAGGACAGCTGTCACAGAGGACATGTCTGTCTCCACTCCAGTGGAGGACAGCTATCACAGAGGACATGTCTGTCTCCACTCCAGTCAGCAGTGTCTCCAGGTCTCTTTCTGTCAAGTTCTTCTTTTCTTATTGTAGGAGCCGCATTTAGGGCTATTTAATTTATTTTGATTTACAGGATATTGTTGTATAAATGTTAACAAATAACGATCATTTCTGTTTGTCAAGTAGACAAAAGGTGGCAGTAAGGTGCGCGCTGCTCCCTCCTCAGGTGGCGAGGGCGGGGCTTAACCTTTAACTGGAGAGTGTGAAGGGAGACGGGCCCCCCCCTGAATGGCAGCGATATTGTCATTGACCGCAGCATCAAGTTTTGCTTTATGTCTTTGTTTTCTTGTTTTTCATAATAAATTTCGTTTTTGGAGAACATCACAGTTTGCTGGATTTTTGTAGCTGCGTGTCAGACACACTGCCTAAATAAGAACAAAAGGAATATAACAGGACACAGGACACAGGACATGCATTTTCTTTTTATTATTTATTTATTTTGGCCACTACAAATCGTCAATGACAAGCTGTGTATCTTAACTGGAGGACTTTTGATGGATCAAGGAAATTCAAGAGAGAGGAAATGTTGACGCGTCCAACACGTGAATGAAACAAAGGGACAAAGAAACTCTTCAAAGGAGGTATGTGGCTCCAAATTAAACATACCTGAGACATTATTTGTTTAAAGAAAAATACCTGGAAACGAATTTCACCGCTGATTTTTGTGTTAGCGGACTGTAATCTTTTCATTTGTTTATTTTCTTTGACGTGGTCAAACAATTGAGAGCGGTGAAACGAGAGGCGTGTAAATGAACTTATGAATGAAACTGAGTTGATGAACGAAATACAAGGACAATAGAAGGAAAAATAACTGTTTCTGAACTTTTTGGTGACTTTTGTGCAAGTTTATTTGGGAGCAAAATGTCAGGTTCAGATGAAGAACAAGTGAATCCTGCTAAAAATATGGAGGACACTGCGGCGCATCTGCGCGCATCCCGTTCGGGGAAAGCTTCACATATAACCCGGAGAATGAACATTGTGAATGCTCTAATGGAGAGTGAAGAATATCTTGATGAAGTCAAAGGAAACATGATGAAGTTTAATGATCTATTGGAGGAATTTAAAGCGTTGCATGTCTCTTACACTCATATGTTGGATGAGGACGCAATAAAAGAGGATAATGATGAATGGTATCAGCTGCGATGTGACAAGATAATAGCCTTTCTCGCAACGGTAACAAAATGGATTTCAGCCCGGGAAAATCCCGGTTTGATCACTACAACTGATGATTCCTCTGCTCTCATCCAGTTGGGAGACTTCCCACCTGGAGAGGGTGAATATACAAATGCAAACGCTGGTTTGGAGGACGTGGATACACACTCAGTGTCAGTAAGATCAGTCAAATCCAACGCATCGACCTCATCATCCACTTTACGCATTGGTGCAGAGGCAGAGAGAGCAGCTCTGATGGCTAAGGCTGCTAAGTTGCAAGAAAAACATGCCATTGAGGAGCAGGAACAAATACTAAAACAAGGAGAGAAACACTGGAATTACAGACACAAATAGCAGCCGCTACAGCCAAAATAAATTACCTGAAAGACGCTGAAAGGGCTATTCTTGACCCTGCACAATCTGATGTAGCTACTGTCCAAAGATCAGGATTAGGTGCATCAGCTGCACAACAGTATAAAGGGCTGCAGAGTCCACTTCATCTATATGATAAAGGCACTCCAGTAGTAAGGGCCAGGGCAGGAACTCCTTTTCAGTTTCCCCTTTTGGATTTTGGTGAAGATGACCAACAAAGTGAGGCTGTTGTTCAACAAGAAGCCAGCAGTGTGGCCCAGCGACAGCCACAACCAACCTCAGTGCCCCCTGTCATACCCCCAGCCCAAAATACTCAGTCAATTTTGTCACAAGGACAAATCCATCCTATGTCCAGCTCAATGCAGGAAACCCACATGAGCAGAATACTGGAGAATCAAAATAACCTGACAAGGATTCTTGTGAAACAGCAACTTCTGTCTACACTACCATAAGGAAGCATTCCTCTGTTTGATGGACAAATTCTGGAGTACAAGTCCTTCATTCACTGTTTTGAAAGTATGGTTGAAAATAAAACTGACAACAACAGAGACAGGTTGCAGCTCCTTATACAGTTTACAAAAGGCCAAGCTCAAAAGCTAGTCAAAAGCTGCGAATACATGTCTCCAGAAAGAGGCTATCAGAAAGCAAAACAGTTACTAAAAGAAAACTTTGGAAATGCGTATAAAATCTCCTGCGCATACTTGGAAAAGGTGCTATCCTGGCCTCAAGTTAAACCTGAGGATTCAAGGTCGCTGCAAGATTATGGCATGTTTCTTAGGAGCTGCTGCAATGCTATGGAGGAAATGGAATATTTGGAGGAACTAGACACGGTGTCCAACATGAGAAGCATTGTGCTTAAGCTGCCATATAAGCTCAGAGAGAGATGGCGTAGCAAAGCTTATGAACTGCAAGAGGAGCGCAGTCGCAGGGTTAGGATTTTGGACCTTGTTGGTTTCATTGAAAAACAAGCTCGCATAGCAGCCGATCCAGTATTTGGCGACCTTCAAGATCAGTCAGCAGTTAAAGGAAAAGTGGCTGCAAAGGTTAGGTTTCCTGTCAAATTACAGAGCTCAAAGTCATCTAGCAGCAGTTTTGCCACAGGTGTCACTATTACCCCGAAAGAAAAACAGCCTGAACCCTGTTGTCCCTTCTGCAGCTGTAAACACACATTGGAGCTGTGTAAACCATTCATGGAAGAAACACACAGAAACAAGCTCAACTTTTTAAAGACCAAAGGTATATGCTTTGGATGTCTCTCCACAGGACACATAAGCAGAGACTGCAAGAGACGCCTCACCTGCAGAGTGTGCAAGCAAGCCCACCCAAGTGTCCTGCACATTAATGTTACAGAGGATGCAACTAAAGAGACTGAGAGGCTCTCCAGTATGGTAGGCAGAGCATCAGCAGAGTTATGTGGCCATATAGGGGCCGGAGAACAAGAGAATGTGTTATCTATTATCCCAGTTCAAGTTAAAGCAGCAAAAGGCAGCCGGGTCCTGCAAGTCTATGCCCTCTTGGATCCTGGATCCACTGCTACCTTCTGCTCCGAGGCACTCATGTCTCAACTCAATCTGAAAGGCAGAAAAACACACATTCTCTTAAGCACCATGAATCAGAAAAAACTTGTTCCCTCTCATGTCATATCTGGGATTGAAGTTTCAGCACTGGACAGCGACAACTTCTTATCCCTTCCTGATGTTTTCACCCAGAGTGAAATGCCAGTCACCCTAAGCAGCATTCCAAAGCAAAATGACTTAACGCAGTGGGCGTACCTGAACAAAGTCAAGCTTCCCAGTATTGATGCTAAAGTGGAACTGTTGATTGGCACAAATGCCCCAAAGATGTTAGAGCCCTGGGAGGTTATTAATAGCCAAGGGGAGGGCCCCTACGCTGTACGAACTCTTCTGGGGTGGGTTGTAAATGGGCCACTTAGAAATAGGAGTGATGGCGGTGCAGCGATTGTGAACAGGATATCAGTCGCAAGTTTGGAGGAGCTTCTGATCTCACAATATAATCAGGACTTTAATGAGGTGTCATCCCAGGAAAAGGCTGAGATGTCAATTGAGGACAAAAAGTTTTTGGAAATAGCCAGCGAGGCTGTCCTACAGGATGGACATTACACCTTAAAGTTACCTTTCAGGAGAGTCAACATCAGCATGCCAAACAACCGTCAAATGGCTGAACAGCGCCTGCAGAGCCTAAAAAGGAAGATGAAAATGGACCAACAGTACAAGCAGGAATATACTGCATTCCTCAGTGACATCTTTGAGAACAATTATGCAGAAGTGGTCCCTCAGGAAGAACTGACACAGTCTCCAGGACAAGTCTGGTACATACCACACCATGGGTGTACCACCCCAAAAAGAAAAAACTTCGAGTGGTTTTTGACTGTGCAGCCTCTTACCAAGGTGTGTCTCTAAACACAGAACTTCTGCAGGGTCCTGACCTGACTAACTCTCTCGTGGGAGTTATTATGAGGTTTCGGAGAGAGCCCATTGGATTTATGGCTGATATTAAATCCATGTTTCATCAGGTCAGAGTGGACAAATCTCACGTGAACTACTTGCGCTTCCTGTGGTGGCCACAAGGCAACACCAGTACGGAACCTAAGGAATACCGCATGCTGGTTCACATCTTTGGTGCTGTGTCCTCTCCAAGCTGTGCAAACTTTGCATTGCGAAAAACAGCTGATGACAATGAATGTTGGTTTCCTCCTCAAGTGGCTGAAACTGTCCGACACAACTTTTATGTTGATGACTGTGTGAAGTCAGTTGCCAAGGAGTCTGAGGCCATCCATCTGATAAAAGATCTCACTGCATTATGCAGCAAGGGTGGATTTCAGCTCACTCAATGGGTTAGCAACAGCCGAGCAGTTCTTGCTTCCAGCTCGATCTTCGATCCACTTGGCTTTCTGGCTCCTCTTATTCTCCCAGCCAAGCAATTGCTGCAAGAGCTCTGCCAGAGAGGTTTTGGTTGGGACGAAGCGCTGCCCCAGACTGTTTCGGATCGATGGATGGATTGGATAGACAGTCTGGTAAGGATTAGAAACTTCAGTGTTCCCCGTTGTATAAAGCCAAAGAATTATGGAAGACAGAAATGCGCACAATTGCATCACTTTGCGGACGCCAGTGAAAATGGCTATGGATCAGTGAGTTACATCAGGCAGGTTAACATTCAGGATGTTGTGCATGTTACCTTTGTCCTAGGAAAGTCCAGAGTCCTTCCATTAAAGCAAATCACAGTACCACGACTGGAATTGGCAGCTGCCGCATTGTTGGTGAAGGTGGACAAAATGCTGAGGAAAGAACTGCACCTTGACATGAATCCCTCAGTCTTCTGGACAGACAGCCAAACAGTGCTCAAGTACATTGGAAATGACTACACTAGGTTTAAGACCTATGTTGCCAACAGAGTAGCACTGATTCGTGACAATACAGACCTGTCTCAATGGAAATATGTAAAAGGAAAGGACAATCCTGCTGATGACGCCTCGAGAGGAATGAGTGCAATCAAATTCATGCAGCAAAGAAGATGGATACATGCCCCAGAGTTCTTGTGGAAGGCGGAAGAAAACTGGGCTGTGGAACAATCATTGGTCTCTCAAGCAGTGTTACAAGATGACCCAGAGGTCAAAAAAAGGGCTGCTGTATTCACAACAGTGACAACCAATAAGACTCCCACAGACCATCTCATCTCCTTCTTCTCAGATTGGATGAGACTGTCAAAAGCAGTGGCATGGTATGTCAAAATAAAGAACATTCTGATGTTGATTATCAAGAGACGAAAGGAAATTACCTCAGGTCACATTGCCACCCGCTCAAGCAGTCAAAAGGTGAGCACTGAACTCAGCACTTTCAGGACCACATTTGGTGGACAGCTCCTCACAGTGGAAGATCTCTCACAGGCAGAAAGGTCAGTCATCTCCTATGTTCAGAGGCAATCATGGCGGCACTGGAAACAGCACCATTCAGAGTGAAAAGGAGTAGTAAGATCTGTAGGCTGGACCCTGTGCTGGACAAAGGCATCATAAGAGTAGGTGGTCGCCTACATAAATCTGCAATGCCGGATGAGACTAAGCACCCTTGTATCCTACCTAAAGATGCTCACATTTCAGACCTCATACTACGGCACATCCACGAACGCTCTGGACACAGTGGCAGAAACTGTATGCTGTCTGAGCTCCGTAAAAAGTACTGGGTTGTAAAAGGACACTCGGTAGCAAGAAGAATAATCTCAAGGTGTGTTGTGTGTCGACGTGTGAGAGGCAGAGCAGGAGAGCAAAAAATGGCAAATTTACCACAGGAAAGACTCCTACCTGACCTCCCTCCTTTCACCAATGTGGGATTGGACTATTTTGGCCCACTTGAGGTGAGACGAGGAAGGAGTATGGTTAAAGGGTATGGACTCCTGTTTACCTGCATGAGTAGCAGAGCTGTACACCTGGAGGTGGCTTACTCGTTGGACACGGATTCATGTATTCATGCTCTGAGACGGTTTATTTGCAGGAGAGGTCAGGTTAAGCACATCAGATCAGACAACGGTACAAACCTGGTGGGTGCCCAAGCAGAGCTCAAGAAGGCCCTGAGCTCACTAAACAATGAGAAGATCCAAGGAGCTTTGCTTTCAGATGGAATCCAGTGGAGCTTCAATCCACCTGCAGCCTCACACTACGGCAGAGTCTGGGAAAGACTCATAAGATCTGTCCGTCAGGTGCTGACCTCTACTCTCCATCAACAAATCCTCGATGATGAAGGCCTGCAAACGATCTTCTGTGAGGTGGAGTCTATCCTTAATAACCGTCCCCTCTCCACTGTGTCCTCTGAGCCTCATGACCTGGAGCCACTGACCCCAAATCATATCCTTCTGTTAAAAACACAACCCATCCTACCCCCTGGAACCTTTCAAAAAACTGACCTTTATGCCAGACGCCGTTGGAAACAAGTCCAGTATATGGCTGATCTCTTTTGGCACAGATGGACGCGGGAATACCTTCTGCTGCTCCAAGAGAGACAAAAATGGAGTAAAGTGCGGAAAAACTTTAGTGTTGGAGACATTGTCCTGGTGCTTGATCCCACTGCTCCCCGGGGGTCATGGCCGCTGGGAAAGGTACTGGAAACTAAACCAGATGCAGGAGGTCTGATTCGCTCAGTAAAACTCAAGACCAAAACTTCAGTCATTGAGAGGCCTGTAACCAAGCTGTGCCGTCTCCTAGAGACTGAAGCAGAAGATTAACAGGTTTCCTCCAGAAGAACAAAAGACATCTACAAGGGGTGTAATGTATATACTTCTTTTTATTAATTTCTTAATTATTATTAAGCTAATTATTGAAAGTGGTAGTACGGCTCCCTTTTAAGTTAAATTTAAATAATTGATTCTAGTAAGAACAATTAGGGGCCGGTGTGTAGGAGCCGCATTTAGGGCTATTTAATTTATTTTGATTTACAGGATATTGTTGTATAAATGTTAACAAATAACGATCATTTCTGTTTGTCAAGTAGACAAAAGGTGGCAGTAAGGTGCGCGCTGCTCCCTCCTCAGGTGGCGAGGGCGGGGCTTAACCTTTAACTGGAGAGTGTGAAGGGAGACGGGCCCCCCCCTGAATGGCAGCGATATTGTCATTGACCGCAGCATCAAGTTTTGCTTTATGTCTTTGTTTTCTTGTTTTTCATAATAAATTTTGTTTTTGGAGAACATCACAGTTTGCTGGATTTTTGTAGCTGCGTGTCAGACACACTGCCTAAATAAGAACAAAAGGAATATAACAGGACACAGGACACAGGACATGCATTTTCTTTTTATTATTTATTTATTTTTGGCCACTACACTTTTGTTTTCATGTTCTGATCGTGCAGAGAGGGGAACCGCAGGTACAGGGTCAATTTAAATATAACTTGCATATTTAAAGAGGGCGTGGCCAGGGAGGGGACGGGTACAACATGTGCTCTCAAGTCCACGTTGATTGAAATGAACAAAGGAAATGTGCTTGTGGCTGTAAGACTTGTGTGGATTTCTTTCTAAAACGTGGAGCACGCTCAAATCTAGAAAGGTAGGTAGACGTGTCCTCTGTGACAGCTGTCCTCCACTGGAGACAGACATGTCCTCTGTGACAGCTGTCCTCCACTGGAGACAGACATGTCCTCTGTGACGGCTGTCCTCCACGTCTCATAGTGTTGGTTAATGAAGCATCACATCTGATCATTGATGAATGAACATGTTTCATCATGTCATGGTTCTTTTCTATAACGTTGTCGTGAGGCACGTACAACTCAACTCAACTTTATTTATAAAGCACTTTAAAAACAACCACAGCTGTAAGACAAACTATTATAAACAATAAAACAGGACTCAAAACCACCAAGTTCACGGACATTTCACTCTTGATACATCTGAACTTTTCTGTGAACGAGTACGTACGGAACGTTTTGTACACACACAACCTTCGTACATGAGGCTTCTAGATACTAAATTACACCTAGAGTCTAAACTACGCCTGAAGACTACACTACACCTGGAGACTGGACTGCATGTGGAGACAGCTGCAGTAGAGATGCTGTCTCTGAGACCAACACGGTTCAGACTAAGGTCCTCTGTCCAGTCACGTTGATGTGTCTAAATGTGGTTCATGACGATCATTCAGACTTCCTTCTTCCTTCTACCAGCAGGGGGCAGATTCACGTTTAAAGTTCAGTTTGATGTGGATACCTCCTCTGAGTTCGTTGTTGAGATGTTGACCTTGTTATCAGGTCATACCTGGGTCCAGCTTAACTTGTGTTGTGGTCTCTGCAGCTTCGGTGTGGGACTCGGCCTCAGACACGGTGGATATAACTCTCCAGCTGGTCCACATCCTGGACTGTCTCACTTCAGAGGATCTGATAAAGTTCCAGCACCTCCTGAGTCTTCAGTCCGATCCGATCCCAGTCAGCCATCTGGAAGCTGCAGACAGAACCAGAACTGTGTACCTCATGGTCCAGCAGTACCGAGCTGAAGGGGCCAAGGAGGTGACTGAGGAGATCCTGAGGAGGTTGAAATACAACCAGCTGGCTGATGACGTTCAGAGGGGCTAATCCATAATCAGTGATTCTTATTTATGAACCATCTTCACAGGGTCTCTGACCTTTGACCTCAAACATATTTAAATAAAAAGACTTTATGCGGTAATGTCCTCAGTTCAGTTTATTTTTTCAAAAACCTGACAAAACATCAGAAACACACAGATCAGTGAACGCTTCAGAAAACAGGAAGACGTGGATTATACCTGGAAATCACCTGCAGCAAAACTCAAAGGAACAGTTTGACATTTTCTCTGAAGAAGTGGAAGCAGGAGCTTTTGTTTCCATGGTCCTTCTCCTGTTTTTATGACAATAGGTCGTCTATAAATGTCTGGATGTTCTGTAGTATCTCCACAAACAGAATGAAAACCTGCTGAAGAATTAACAGACCCGCGTAAGCATTAGCATTAGCCGACAGCTCCTCTCCCTGATTCTTAAGATTCTCGTAGAATAATGAGCTCGTCACAGCTCTGTGTTTCACAAAGTTTAACTACAGCTACTTAGCTAATAGCTAATTAAGCTGCGTAGCTGCCACACTGCTGTTAAATCAGTCTAGGCCCATGTATGATAATTAGTCGGCTGCCTTTATGCTAAGCTAGGCTAACAGGGAAACTGAGTATTGAATACAATGTCAGACTGTTCCTTTCAGTTAGAAGTTGTTGAATTTGACTCGTCTTCAGTGCAGCAGCAGGTGGCGCTGTTCTTTGTTATTCATTCGCTCATGACATCTAGTGCTCTTAATTACTAATTACTCTTTAACAACAAATGAACACTTTACTTGATAAAACAGTGACAATTAAACCCTGAATCAAAGGTTTTATATTGATACTTTTTCATTATTTCATTTTAAGGCTTCTCCTCTTAAAAAGCTATGAAACGATGTAATGACATCTAATGATGCCGACAGGTTCAGAGTTCAGACGTTGACGAGTTCAGACATGATTATAAAGTGGTGGAAGATTAAAATATTTATAACTGATGGACTGTGGATGAATCTGTGGATTATTCACACAGTTTACGGCTTTAAGAACAAGTGATTTTCAGTTACTGATGCTTGTGAACCGACTAGAAGATTTTTTTGTCAGATCTTGTGAATAAATTAAAGACTTTAATCAGTGTTTGAAGGTCTCAGTGCAGCAGTGCCAGCTTCGTTTGTTGCTATGGAAACAAGGGGGTTCTTAACAAAACTAAATGATTTCTGTAACACGAGCGTCACGGTTCAGTGCACGCAGTCATACAGTGAATACGTCTGAGTGTCCTCACTTCAGTCCAGGTGGCAGTAATGAGCTAAAAGCTGACAGCTAACGTCATTAGAATACAGAAGAAGAAAAACAGACGAAGAAGAAAAGTAACACTGTGGAGCATAGATGTACAAAGACACAGGTTTCAAACTGATCCATGAAAGGGCCGCTGTGGCTGCAGGTTTTCATTCCAACCATGCAGCAGCACACCTGACTTGGCTCAATCAATCAACTGAGCTTCCTTCAAAAACCTGCCAGCCACCCATGGGTGCTGCATGGTTCTATACCCGTTTAGTCCTGTTAGGGGTCACGGGGGGTCTGCTGGAGAGGCAGGGGTACACCCTGGACAGTCCATTGCAGGGCCAACACAGAGACAGACAACCATTCACACTCACTTGCACACCTACAGCCAATTTAGAATCACCATTAGAATCACGTCTTTGGATGGTGGGAGGAAGCCGGAGTACCCGGAGAGAACCCACGCAGACACAGGGAGAACATGCAAACTCCACACATGGATTTGAACCGGTGTGCCGCCCACTAAGAGAAGTGTGGAGCTTCATCTAAATCACCAGTGTGGGAATGCTTTGGTTCCTGGTGCAACATAACAGTGATGGGACGAGTGGTGGACCCGGACAAAGACAGTCTGGTGGAGGTGGAAACAAATCAAACATGCTAACGCACATAAGACACCGTCACCCCGATATGTCTGTGACTGGTGTGAGGCGTGCAGCAGGTTAGTTGAGTTTCTTCTAATGAAGTTACCAAATTTGCCAGTTGCCACCTGACTACCTCAGTTTATTTACAACTAGTTGTGCTTTGTCTTCCTCTGTATGAGCAAAATGAATGAATGATATGAGAACCCTCCTAATGTTTGTACTTTCAGAACAGGGGGTGGTTTTTAGTTTTTGGTGTCTGTTAGGGTTAGGGTTAGGAAAAATAAATAAATAAAAAAGCAACTTTTATACGTGTGTCAGTTTTCGTTTTTTTTTTTTTCGTTGTACCGAACCGTGACTTGTGTACCGTTACACCCCTAGATGCTAATAACTCGACTGATTTTGTTTGAACTGGTTTCACATGGGAACAAACTGGAGACGCTGGCATGAACACCAGGGGGCGCTGCAAGGTGAATGGAATCCATTAAAATAGTTCATTCTCTCAATAACACCACTTTAATTGTGCCCATGTGACATTGAGAGTCTACAAAAATAACTCATTTATTGCATCATCACCAACATTTGTCTCAGCAGAACCCAGAGGTAGCTGCTCTTTACCTCCTGTGTAGTTTTACTTCTTGTATACATTTACTTCCTGTGTAGTTTCAGAGTGGATTGAAACCATGAACCTTCTGCAGTCTTTGTTGTGGCGGCCATTCTAACCAGAAGATCAGTGTTTAATTCTGGAACATAATTCAATTATCAGCAACTGTTTAACACAAACATCACAAAAATGTTCTAGTTCTGTGACCAAATGAAATGTAAAAATATGCGTCTGGGTTCTTAAAGAATATTCTATAGCGTACTGATTTTAGACAGTTTTATTTCTGACTTCAATTAACCTGAAAATGAGCAGAATATCTGTTTTAACAAATAATTATATTGTAAGAATCAGTTTAATTTTAAATATATTTCCTGCAACGTTTCAGAATAAAAACATTTCAGTTCATGAATCTAATGGATGATGTACTGGGATTTAAAGTAATCATTTTAAGGCATTCATACAAAGTATGTAAAAGCTTCATCTGAATAAACATAAAACAGCGTTCATCGATCACTGATCATCTGTATAGATTTAGGGGTTTTTGATATTGTGAAATAATATTGTGTTTACTTTTTGCGCTCTGCTGATTAAAATGGCCGACCTGTACAGAATCACCTCCTCTGATTGGCCAGTCTGCTGTGGAGGGGCCGGACTTTGGACAGGACTTTGTGGGGCGGGTCTGTCATTGTGGTAACACACTTTGTGTTGGCGGGAAGTGGCGTTGCCGGAGTAGCGGTGGGTAATGGAGTGGGAGAGGCTGTTGTCACTGTTGTTGTCATTGTCCCAGTGGTTGTCATGGTAACCGGAGACACCAGGGTGGTCTGGATTTCAGCCCTCCGGGCCAGAGCCATCCTCAGCTTGTCCCTCATCTCTTCGATTTGATCCTGTAGTTCCTGCAGCTCACCAGGCCGGGCTGGTGCAACAGCAGTTGCTGTAGGAGGGTCTGGAGACAAAGGGGGAGGGGCTACAGACACATGAGGAGGGGCTACAATTGCAGGTTGGGGGACAGAGGAGGACGAAGAGGACAGGCCGGCAAATGAAGCTGCCGCCGGTCCTCCATTCTCACACAGCTTGCTGCCTAGCCCCGCCTTCAGCTTGGCTGGCCCAACCCCCTCAGCGTTAACACCGCCCCCCTCAGCATTAGCACCTCCCCCCTTGGCGTCAGAGGCAGCGATGCGAGCTAGCAGACGGCGGGTGTTCAGGGTCTCCAGGTTGAAATGGACACGTTTGAAGTCTCGGGCATTGACAGCGGTCGCGTCTTTACTCATCTCATTGTTCCACTTGTCTCCTGGGACGACGGGAGGCTGAGACTTCTGCAGGTTACAGCTGAACACAAACATCTTAACTTAGATTACAAGACAACGTTTAACCCTCAAACAACCTTTACTTTTAACAGCTGGTTCATCCTTAGGTTTTCTCACAAACCTTTTCTCTTTCTCTGCTCGCTGCTTCTTCACATCTTCATACGTCATGTTCAGAGCGCGATGGATTTTCTGTCAAACACACAAGTTATAATTAATAATTCACCTCTAGATCACATTTACCTGATCAATGAATGACTAATGTCTTATTAACCTGGTTGATTCAGTGGACTGAACGAGGCTCACCTGGGAGGTGTGCAGCCAGTATTTGAGGTTCTGTCTGCGGCGGATGTGGGGAAGGATGAGTCGATAAAAACCATGTTCTCCTGCCAAGGTGAGCAATGCTCCGCCCACTCCAACACACAGCAGCACAAAGAGTCCTGAGAAGTGACTAATTCCCATCTGAAGAGTCTGACAGAAACAAAGCACAATAATAACACTAACAATAGTAAGAAAAAAGGTCTGTCTCTATGTAGCTCTGGTCTCTGTCTGTAGAGGTTAGCTGTTATGGTTTGAGTATTTGTCTTATGTTCATAGTTTGTTGCCGTGTTCAGGTTTTCCTTTTTTTCTCTCCAGCAGTGCAGGTGGTGGCTCAGAGGTGTGGCTGACCCACTTTTTCATTAGGATTTGCAGAGCACACCTGAGTTCCATCTTGCAATCACCAGCCCACAAAAGCCCAGTTCACACTTGACACCAATGTTAGTTGATACTGTTTTCAAGCTGCGTCAGTTCTCTTGCTGTCTGCCACTCTCCGGTCGCCGTCTGCTGTGCATCGCTACCGTGAGCAACTTTTTAAGTTTGTAGTTTTTTTGAGAAACCTGAAAATAAACCTTTGTTAAACCGTACCAACCGTTCTCTCAGTATTTTGGGTCCAACCTGCACTCAAGCCTCCACATTAGTCTTATGCAGCTGTATTTTGTCCTTGATATACAGTTGTCCTGTCCTAAAATAAAGTGAAAGAGAGTAATTTGAGCAGGATTATATTACTATACAATTGAACACCTGGATTTAACTCAGCAAGGAGGTATCCACCTCCTATTGGATAATTACTGCAGGGCTGATTATCTTTCATTATTTAAGGCCAACTGATGCAATGAGTAGCTTCTCATTTCTTCAACAACCATGATCCTGTGGTGGTCTGTTTGAGAAGGGTCAAATCATTGGCATCAAGCAGAGAAAACATCTAAGGAGATTGTAGAAACTACTAAAACTGGGTTAAGAACTGTCCAAGGCATTATTAGAAACTGGAAGGAGAGTGGAGAAGCATCAGGGGAAGAAGAGAGGCAGATGAAGTGATGCAGCCATCATGCCTAGTGTCAGGGCCGGCCGCTGGCATAAACGGTCTATGCGGTTGTTTAGGGCCACAACCACTAGAGGGGGGGCCTCCTGATCAGTGTGTGACTGGATTTTTGACCTTCTCTTTATTTTAATATATACTACAATCGCGGAAATATATCAATTTAAACAGACGTATCAGTACAGGGGTGAAAAAAAAAACTAGTAAAGTAAATAAGTAAGTTTGTGACCGCCCCGGCGCTCCCTCCTCCGTGCGTAACCATGGCAACAACGCAGCCGGCGCAGCCATATGGGCGCAGCGGTCAGTAACCACGGCATTGTGGGTATCGTTATTTCGCAAATTAACAACACAAGAGATGGCTCCTAAAAGAAAATTCCCGAGTGGTGCCGAAGGACGAAAAAAAAGAAAAATTGAAACGGAAAGAAGATCACAAGATAAAGGTATTTTATAATGTGACTGGTCCATTTCATTTCACTCAGATTAAATAATCCGCCGTTTTTCCTGCTAGCATGCTGCGCGCTAACAAGAAAAACGGCACACAGCGTTGCAGTGAGTTATTCTAAAAAAATAGCATAATGAGAGCACTTTCATGTCGTATCCGACACATTGCAACACAGCAGGGGGTTATTTAATTTAATAATAAGCTAGCTGGTAAACTAGTCGGGCTCTCTGGCTGCATGTCACGTCAGAGAAATGTGAAAAGTAGACAGCGAAAACGAGGTTTTTAATCAAGAATGGACTGTGAACAGACTTACAAGCAGTTCAAAAACAGTAGGCCTGTGTCTCAAATAAGCACAAATCTTTTGTGATATTATCTAGTCAATCCATTTGTGTTGAAGCTGCAGGAGTCTAGTTTTACTTGTTAACTAGCTACTAATGTTTTATTGCGACATTAAATTTGTGTTTTGATATGTTATTTTTTAATACAGGAAATGTCCAAAGCAAGGAGACAAAAATTTTGAGGACTCACTGATGTGGGATGGTGGTGAATAGATAAATAACTACTGTATAGTGTTTACAGTAGCCTCTAGCTGTTATTTTGTACAATAGTTAACACTTTTCACTATTTAACTATATTTTGAATATTTTGCTTATGGCTCATGTTTATTTAAGTTTTCATTTCTGTTTGTCAGAGTATTTTAGGTTTAATGGGTGTTCATTTGTCATTGCCTTTATTTATAGACCTTGTTATATGCAAGTTCATTGCTTTTATAGTGTAAATTTGTTGACTTTATTATTTATCATTTTGAATATTTTCCACATATTAATCATTGCTATTTGTCAAAATATTTTAGTTTTTATTGGTGTTCATTTGTCATTGTTTTTACTTAAAAGCTTTGTTACATGCAAGTTATTTGCTTTTATAGTTTAAATATGTTGATTTTGTGATTTTGTTGATTTTGACTATTTCTTATTATTTGCAGTGCTTTCAAAATTTGATATATATTTTAATATAATGAGACATTGTTTTAAAATAAAGTAATATAGTTGTTGTTAATTCAAGTGCATGTGTGTTCATTCAGTTACGAGCAGTGGTGTTATTTGGTGGTTGCCCTGTGAGTGTTTTGGGGCAACACACAAAATCTTGCTTAGGGCCACCAAAATCCTAGGGCCGGCCCTGCCTAGTGTCTACTGTACAAGCCTGTGCCATGGGGCAGTGCTATGATCTGGGTCTAGGTTCATTAGCTGACTACCTGAATATACTGAATGAGCAGCTTATTCCATCAATGGATCATATTCCAAGATGACAATAATAAAGATTGGTGAAAGATTAATGCAAAACTGGATGGAAATAAATCTTATGACACAATGCCAGAGACAATGAGTGCTGTAATCAAAGCTAAAGGCGGTCCAAACAAATATTAACATGTGAGACCTTTATTTATTATTATTTTTTTATTTGGTGGCGACTCTTTTTTAGGCCAGGCAGTGTTTACAGACAGTGTTTAGTGTTCAGACTAACCTCTGTGACGGCAAACACTCGGTTCCCACAAGGAACCACTTTGTACCACTTGTCGTGCAGCAGGTCCATATAGCCGTCAGACTTATATCTGCTGATGAACTCGGAGATGTTTGAGGCCAGAGGAGAGTTCTGAGGGAGACCAATCCCGTAACCTGTCGACAACAATACAAAGCAATAAACTGAATGCAGGTCAACAATAACAACTATAAGTAAGAGCCATGTCACATTTTGTATTTCCATAAAACATCAGCCTTCCTCGAGCAGTTTCCTCACCTTCGATGGCAAATGGTTTCCCGACAGTCGCCAGTTTACAGTCGGCGTCGATGGAGACCTCATAGTCCAACAGAGCTTTGTCCATGATGAAGGCGTCAAGCTGAGGAGGATCTGTCCTTCAGCACAGAGCAACACGTTACTACAGCAACTACACAACAGTTACACAAGAACTACACTGAGCAACTACATGGAGCAACACAGTTCCCATCATTGTCTGTGGAGTCATTCATCATGGCAAACAGGCAACCCCTGCTTGTGATTGGCTGCCTGCTCTTAGCACCTACTATGATTGGATCAGATCTCAGACCAGAACCCAGGTAGCAGAACCAGACTAGAGCCTATGTACAACCTGAGTAGAGCCTGATTAGATCCTGAATAGATCCTGAATAGAAGCAGGTGTTCTCTTACTTGAGGGTGGCAACGCCTTCAGGTGTGGTGGGTTCATTGAAGCGTCTCATGTACTCATGCATCTCTGGAAAACTCTTCTTCATGTAATCCTCAGCGCTGCTTTCTCTCACTGTCCCAAAACGAAACCCCTGGGACGGGTGGTGCAGCTGGACACCAACGAAGAAGAGAGAGAGAGAGGGGAAGACTAGCTGATCAGTGAACATCAACAGCGTGGTGTCAAAGTTCTCTGTAGAACTTCTGACAGCGCTTTAGGAACAGGGTGGTGGTTTGGTTTTGGTTAAGGAGTAATGTTTTTATTTTATTATATTTTTATCAACACAGTCTTCAGCAGCCTCAGTGTTACCTTTTCTGTTCATTCCCCATGGTCACTAAGGCCACAAACATCTAGTTTAATGTTGTCTTCCTAAGCTCGTGTGACTTGTCTCACCTTGGCGTCATGGATCCCTGAGACCTCCTCGAAGGTTTTTTCTCCGACCATAACGGCAGCCAGGTTGGCGGTGTAGCTGGACAGCACCAGCAGACAGAAGATGGCCCACAGGTTCATGAGGAACCGACCCGTCCAGCACTTTGGCGTTTTGGAGGAGACGGTGCGTCCGAACAGGATGGCGTAGCAGAGGTTGAGAGCCGACGAGTACGAAAACACCCTCACCCTGTTGCGTCCGTGAGGCGTCATGCCAAACGGACTGTTCCATTCATATAGTGTGAGAAAGAGTGCCGTTATGTGCAGTGCCAGGAAGATGCCCACCCACATGGACCAGTGCAGGGGCCACATGAAGGCCCCGATGGGGGCCGCCGTGTCCTTACTGCGGACCAGGATGCCCAAGCTGGTGGAGAAGAAGGGTGAGGTGAAGTCGATCACCCGGCTGCGGGCGGAGTTGATGCTGAAGGAGGTGACGGCCATGTCTGCCAGGCCATTCAGAAGGTCCCCCACCAGTCCAGTCCAACGACCCCCTTTCCACGCGCCGTACTTCCCATCTCCAACGATGTAAAGGTCAAATTCAAAGCCCAGGTCCTCGGCCAGTTTCTCCAGGAGGTCGATGCAGTATCCGTAGCAGCATTTGCTGTATTCTGCTGGAAGGAAGCTGCCGTTCCCGCTGTACACCTCCCTGAAAAACTTCTCCAGACTCTCCGAGCTGTTGGTGCCAGCATCGAGGCAGAATTGACCAGCGGGGCAGCTGCCCTCATCATCCACGTCCCGCGTGAACACGAAGGGATGTTCCACCAGGGTGACCACCCGTACCCGACTCCCAGCCGCCGGCATCCCTGCCGTCCAGCGGCCCCTGGTCCTCCCTCCCTTGCCCTCTGTCCTCCGGGGGGGTTTGGGTCCCTGCCAGATGCCCTGGTCCTCCACCTGCAGCTGGCCCCCCTCCCAGCTGCCTACCGTCACCCAGGTGGGTTGACCCAGCGCATCCCGCCGCAGGCTCCAAATGTGGAACCGCTGTGAGGTGAGGACCTGAGACCGGTTCTGGTGAACTTGGACTGGACCTGTGAGTCCGGAGAAAGATGTATTTGACAGAAACCTGCAAAATATAAAAGCAAAGGTTGTTTTTATGAAGCTGCTTCCTGTTGATGCTTTGACTCTTTATTGGTTTGTCCTCATAGATAATAGCAACTGGACTTGTAGAGTTTTTGAATTTTTTGAGTTTCTCAAAAGAGTTTCTCAGTGATGTTTCCTGCTTCCGTTTAGCAGGAAACATCAGTTTGATCTTCACACGAAACTGTAAATGTTTCTTTTTCTGAGGCAGGTAACATGTTAAACCTGCAGGTGGCAGTGTTTCCTTCACGTTCTTCATTTTGAAAATAAATTAATTCAGAAATCTAAAATCTTTGAGTTAAAGGAAGCAGTCGTCTGTGAGGACACGGCCTCAGAACTAATGAAACATTTAGGAGACGTTCGATTCTCGTTTCCATCATCTTTGTATTGTCTAGAGTTTCTATTGTGACTGAAGCAGCTGAGAGAGAAAAGCTTTAGGCTCTAATAATCCTCCTCATGAATAAAACCCTCCAGCGTCTTTATTTCCACTCACAGTCTGTATTTATGAATATAATATATTAATATTGATGTGTGTTTCTCCTCTGGTCTAAACTCCTCCCCCCTAAGGGATGAGGATGGAGGAATGAAATTTCTGATAACAAAACGAATCCACTGAGGAAATAATAATTCACCTCAAACAGCTTCTGGAACTCATTTTTACAAACACCAATGAAAAATATGGACCTGTGACAATTTAAACAAGTCCGAGTGTTGATTATAAATCGTTCTCACCAATAACAGAACCGACACCATAAAAGACAGAAGTATGAGTCGCTGTGTCCGTTACTATACAAATAAAAGCAGCCTGATGTTTCTCTGTTTCTCTGCTTATTCAATCCGACATATACAACTTTAAAGATGGAACATAGTTCTGGAGACAGATTTTCTCTTTGATCTTTTTATTTCATGCCATGTTTGATGGTTGAGTTGTTATCAGTATAGTTTGTGACGCCATCTTTAATCCTGTTACAGTGAAAACATCAGGTTCATTTATCTACGACATGAGCAGAGAACAGCAGCATCCTGGACTCTTCATCATCACATCAGAAACACAGTGAGCTCAGTATGAACGGCTGCAGATCAATAACTCATTTCACTTCAGCCTTCTGTCCTCTGGTGTCTAGATTAGTTACAGCTGCTGAACATTTAAACTTTACTGTCAGACCAACATTAATCCTGAACCACAGACCTGGAGACAAACGGACATGAATGTGGTGGTCACCTGGATAGGTACTGTCCTGAGGACGGCACCTCGTGTTTGTTGGGTTTGTCGTAGCAGTTGACCATGTTCTGGATCAGAGCCAGGTCCGGTCTCACCACGGTTGCTGCGGCGACTGCCCTGGTGATGAGCTGCAGAGCATCTCTGATGTAGAAATCCAGCGGTTTTCTCTCTACCTCTCCGTAGGCTAGCAGGCCGAGCGGCAGTCCGATGGCGTGCAGAGCGTCAGGGCTGAGTGGCTGGCCCAGCACCCAGTGCACCATGGGTAAAGTCAGGCCCAGATCCTGGGCGCTGCGTAGTACCGCCGCCGCACACTGAGGGTCGGCCCCAAACAGCAGCACAGACGCTGGCGAGGGTCGATTCTGTTGGAAGTGTCGAGACAGGAAGTCGTGGATCTGTGTGTCATCGTGGGCTGACTGCGTCAGGTTCAGAAGGGCCCGGAGGTGCCAGGTGACACCGCCCCCGCCATCCCACGATGCACCGTGGTCCAGGAGCCTCAACAGGCCCTGAGCCTCCTCCCAGCCCTTACACAGAACCACGGTGCCCTCCATCCAACCAGACCGCTGCAAAACCGTCAGCAACAGATCTGACAGACCGGACTCTGGGACCCTGGTCGCCATCTGGAGGTGGAACCGGTTCTATACAGAACCAAGAGGACCACGAGGAGAACAGAGTTAGAACATCATAGACAGAATCAGCACATAACAACATTAGATGAGAACATAAGAGGAGACCGGGTGGCACAGTGGAGAGGTGGTTAGCACTGATGCCTCTCAGCAAGAAGGTTCGAATCCATGGGCCGGTGTGGAGTCTGCATGTTCTCCCTGTGTCTACGTGGGTTCTCTCCGGGTACTCCGGCTTCCTCCCACCATCCAAAGACATGCTCATTAGGTTAATTGGTGATTCTAAATTGCCCGTAGGTGTGCGTGTGAGTGTGAACGGTTGTCTGTCTCTGTGTTGGCCCTGTGATGGACTGGCGACCTGTCCAGGGTGGACCCCTGCCTCTTGCCCGATGACAGCTGGGATAGGCTCCAGCAGACCCCCGTGACCCCTAACAGGACTAAACGGGTATAGAAGAAGATGACATAAGAGGAGAAGAAACAGGAGAGGAGAACATAGAGGAAGATATGGGGGAGAACATGGAGAACATTAGAGGAGGACATAGAAAAGGACATGGGAGACAACATTACAGGAGGACATGGGAAAGAACATTAGAGGAGGACATGGGGGAGAACATTAGAGGGTAAAAAGGTGAAATTAGTTTATGTTAATCAAACAATCAAATATTTGAGAACCAGCTACAAACAAGCGGAACATGAGACATTAACAATGTTCTTCGTGTGTTAAATCTGGTTCTGATGTAAACTCTCAGGGTTCAGCAGCATTAAAGTTTGACTTGTCTCACGCCGTCTCTCCACACAGCAGACACAAGTCTAACCCTAACTGTGGACTTCAGTCTGGTCCGATGGGACCGGTTCAGAACATGGAGGAGTTCTAGGCGTCCAGTCATGGATGACCTTTGAGCCAGGCACCGATTCACTGTTGCAGGTTAGATCCCTGAGTCTGTGTCTCTGAGGGACACCATCACCATGACGACACCCTGACAGAATCTTTTGATTCCACAGGAGAATTTCCCCTCAGGCCTTTCTGTCTCTGGACTGGCTTGGTCCAGGTAACTGGGGTGTTTTGGTTCTGGTTCTATTATATAAAGAGCCCAGTTAAAGAAGTTTGACTGTTAAACAGTTTGTTATGCAAATTGAAGCAGAAAATGTTTCCAGAGGAGAAATAAAAACAGCTGACTCTTCCTGCTCTACTTAATATAGCCAACAAGGCTGTGTCTGTCCCAAGGCATCCTGGGTAATGGAGGAGATCATTAACGGTTTATGAACTTTGTAGTTAAAATGTTTTAAACATGATGATGTTGGTAAACGGTGACTGGATCATGAACGCCATTGCCTCTCACAAGTCACTTTTCATGTCGATTCATTTCTCAGATGTTAACGTGTGAAAACATCTTGACCCTGATTTAGGTTTTACAGCAGTTTAGTTTAGTTTAGTTTAGTTTTAGTTCCTGCTGATTCTAATTAATTATGGATGGAGTTATTCCACAGGAGAAATAATCCAACAAACATCCTGATGATGAACTGAAGCTGTAACATGAACACGCGTCATAGAACAGACCTGGAGAGAATGAATGAATGAATCCTCCTGTGATGTCTCTGATGAATGAATGAATGAGTAAAATGGAATTAGATTTCTACTTAAACATCTCAGAAGCAGCAACATAACTAACTTTCAGAACTACAACACTTCTTTAAGCAATTTGAAGCTCTTCTTTAGTTGAGTCTGAAGATGATCTATAAACTTGAACTTCTAAAACCATTTTGTTGAATAGAAACTTCGTCTGCAGCTTAATGACTTTCCAAAGTGTTGTCGGTCTGTTGATGCAGTGTGTCTGTATCCAGGACCAAAGTGAATAAATAAAACAGAAAAACAGAAACAAGATCAAAGATTCAGAAAGTCTGAAAAGATGAAACCTCAGAACAGATGAAAAGATTCTCAGCTGAGAAACAAACACATTCAGTTTCAGTCAGATGTCATCCAGAAGAAAACCAACGGCTGACACCATCACATGTCCCATGACCCAACAGAATATAGTCCCAGTCCTCAGGGCCGCTAACGGACAGAAACACTGCTACTGTCACTCATTCACCCCAACCCTAACCCTTCACCATTTAAACCAGATACAAGTTGAGTCAGGTAGTGGTGGTGGACACTCTGTTGTTGTTGAGATGTCATATAAGTGAACCTCATTTTGTTCTAAGCTCACTTCTGATATGATCCTCCAGACACAAGCTGAAGACTTGGATCCAGACGGAGGCTGAGGCTTTAAATCCCCTGAAAACACCACGTTGTGTTTGGCTCAGCTGTATTTTATCAGGACGCCTCAGAGCTGCAGCAGCTCGTCTCTTTGTTCCAGGAGCATGAATGCATCGTGGCTGGCTCCTCCCGTCACCGTTAGACCCACGGCCCTAGTCCTGCCGTCCACCATAAATGTCTGCTGTAGGTAATGATGTTTATCATTATGACCATATTAGTGAAACAAAGAAATAATTCAGAACAGAACCCAATACACAATGAACCCTACGAAATAAGAACATCAGTAAGCAGCTCACAGCTGATCTGAGAGCAGACATTCATCTCTCAACATGTTTTCCACTGATAATGTGATGCAGTAGGGCAGAGTGAACAACCTCAGGGTAACTAGACTCAAACCTGCACTGGATTTATTCACCACGCTCGCTGGAGTTCAAAATCTAGCAATGCCTCAATGCTGCACGGGACATTTTAAACACGTCTCCTTAAAGGATGGACATCCGTCTGAAAAGTAAATTCACTGCAGTTTGATGGAGTCAGTGATGTCAAGCAGTCGTGGAGGAAGAAAGAAAGAAATCAGCTTTCAGTCCAAACTAATCTAACCATCAACTGACAGATTATCAGACCATTACCAAAGTCTTGTTCTTTGTAAAATTAAAAAGAACAAGAGCCTGTCTCTCTCTGTTATTGATGATTTAGTTTAAGGCCTTTTAAAAAAGCTGAGTCAACAAAGAAGTGAACTAAATCATAGAGAGTTGGATCAATTTAAACTGATTTAATACATTTATTTTAATGTTGCTCGAGGCTCCATAAAGCTGTGAGAGTTTCAGCTTGGGGACAGTAGATATAGAAAAGGTTGTTTGGCTCTGAACTGCTCATGTCTGAGCCAAGATGTTAAATAAGTTCCATAGAAATGGTTCTGTACGAGTACACAGCAGAATCAACCCTTATTCCCTCCTCTGGCATTTTTTGTTTTCCATTTGGTGATCATTTTGGCTGTGGTACAGCTTGTGGCATGACTTCCTGCAGGAACTCTTCTTTTTAGTCATATTTTTGAAATGTCATTTATATTCTGGTGATGCATTTTGCACTCTCTGGACGCCTATGAGGCAAAAATGTACATGTGCAAAAAATGTGATTGCTGCTACAGCATCAAACCATGCATCATTTAGAAAAAAAAAGAAGTGATATTTTTACTTAATTCAATCAGATTCAATCATTTTCCTATTGTAGACTGATGCATGAAATTCTTGTAAATTTCCCATTTATATTAGAGAGCCGTGTGATGACACGGAGGCCCCCTGTGTGTGTGTGGGTGTGAGAGAGACAGTGTGTATGAATCTGTAGCATGAACTGATCATTTCAGGGTCGATAAAAGACCATCTTCTTTTGAGGGATGTTTTTCATGAGTCTTTGAAGAAGTGTTGAGTAAAATCAATGTGTTTTCTCATTGTAGGCCGGTGCATGAAAATCTTTTCTTGTTTGCCAGCTATATTATGGAGGCGTGTGACTTCTACAACATCTAATTCATCCATGTGAATATTTATTATGCAAACGGCAACAACTCTGAAATTACACTCGACCATATGGCCTGTAAACAAATTCCTGTTAATTTACAGCAGAATTCCAACAGTATTAACCTGTTATTTTTTAATTCATCACTCTACTGTTAATACAAACAAAAAACTGTGAAATTTTGGTGATTTACTGTTCTTTTAACAGAGCGACACACATGGGAAGCTGGATTTGTTCGGCACAGTGGCAAGGTGGTTAGCACTGATGCCTCCCATGTTTGAATCCATGGTCATCTGTGTGTAGTCTGCATGTTCTCCCTGTGTCTGCGTGGGTTCTCTCCAGGTTCTCCAGCTTCCTCCCACCGTCCAAAGACATGCTGCTTAGGTTCATTGGTGATTCTAAATTGGCTGTAGGTGTGAATGCTCGTCTGTCTCTCTGTGATAAGATGTATCCTGGTTCTCGCCCGATGACAGCTGGGACAGGCTCCAGCACACCCCGACCAAGCGATTAGGTGAATTAATGAATTACATGCTGATCTGTTCTTTCACAAAGCACAAAGTTTGTAGATTTTGTGAAGACAGATAATGTATTTTTAAACAAACCAGTTGACTGTAAAGTATTGTGAAAGTAAAAACAGCAATAACAATGACAGCATAAAACTGTAAATCTTAGTGGCAGTAAAAATATGTAATTTTACAGTAACACGATGGCAACCCTGCTGCCAGATATTTACTGTTATTTTATGGGAAAAGTTTTAACAGTGCATGTCCAAAAAAGTTTCAGAAAAGGCAACTGGACTTGTGGATTTTTAGAGAAGACGTTTCACCACTCATCCAAGTAGCTTCTTCAGTTCTAGTAAAATAGGAACTCCTCCTGAAGAACTTGCTAGTTATGCTAATAACCAGAAACGTACTGGGGGACTTACTATCTGAAATCGGAGGGGCCTCTGCAGGGTACCAGCTGCTCATCAACAGAACTGTCCCCTGGATTGAACAGGAGTGGGACGGTGAGTAGACAGTGAAAAACGGCAAATCTGCTCCATCCATCTCATGCCGAGATGTTGTGCTACATTCAGGCATAATGGCAAATCTTGTGGTCCCTACATCATGCCGGTGGGTGTCTGGCTGTAGTGCAGTGTGTTGGCAAGAGGTGGAGACCAGACTTGTCCATTCTTTGCTGTCCACTCACTGTTAGGGTGGGCAGCAGAATCCATGGTGTCCTCTCCACTTTCAGAGGAAGGGTTAGGGTCACTCTCAGGACTCCAGTGAGCCTTCCCTGTTCCATGTCAGACTCCCCCTCAAAGCTTGTGTATTCTTCAGATGAGTCTTGCAGCTCTCTGGCAGATAAAGGCTGCATGATCATTCCAAAGTCTCTTCTGTGTGGAAGTACTTCTTCATTTTTGCTCCTTTGCTCCAGGTCTTTCTCTGCTCGCTAATGAAACGTCCTCCAGCTAAGCTGCATGTTTATGTTTGGCCGTGAAAGCAGTGAGGTACATAAACACACTAACAGTTGTTTTCATGAGGCCATGATTACACTCAAGCACTTCTACAAAGACTCATGAAGAACATCCCTCAAAAGAAGAAATATTAATGCAATCAAATCAATATTATTGCTAATCTTTGACATATCCAAGACTCCAATTACCACAAAAGCCTCTACTGTTTATTTTATGGAAAATAATTCAGTTTTTATTTTCTGAAATATTTTGAATCATTAAACCGAAATTTAAATCCTGGAAAACATTTAAATTGTAGTAGTTTTGAAGTCTGAAGAGATTCATTAAAAAAATTGAAAGAGAAAATATTGATGTATGAGGAGTTTATGGCGGTTTCTTTGAGTCCATGGGGTAGTAAATTTGAGGAGGGCATAAGGGTTAAAGATCTCAATGCCATCACTAAACAAGAACCATTTTCTGGACCTCCTGACAAACTTGGTCCTGTCCTAACTGAGTTCTGAAGTAATGCTGTCAGAATCAAACAATGAGGATATTTAGTTCCTCTGACAGGTTTCTGAACAATGACATAACAAACAGGACATACAGTTAGTTCTGATGAAACTGTTCTGGGTACGGACTGGAGCTGTGGATGGACAGGAAAGAGACGTGACAACAAAAGTCATTTAATCTGTGTCAAGAACTCTTTAATCAGCTCGGTGACGATGAGCAACGGATGCAATGAATAGAGAAGGTGAAATCATTGGCATCAAGCAGAGAAAACATCTAAGGAGATTGTAGAAACTACTAAAACTGGGTTAAGAACTGTCCAAGGCATTATTAGAAACTGGAAGGAGAGTGGAGAAGCATCAGGGGAAGAAGAGAGGCAGATGAAGTGATGCAGCCATCATGCCTAGTGTCTACTGTACAAGCCTGTGCTATGGGGCAGTGCTATGATCTGGGTCTAGGTTCATTAGCTGACTACCTGAATATACTGAATGAGCAGCTTATTCCATCAATGGATCATATTCTAAGATGACAATGTCAGGATTCATGGGGCTCAGATTGTCAAAGAGTGGTTCAGGGAGCATGAGATGGATTGTTCCACCACAGAGTCCAGACCTTAACCCCATTGAGAATCTTTGGGATGAGCTGGAGAAGCTTTGAGCAGTGGTCAGACTCTCCATCATCAATACAATGAATGCAACACTGGATGGAGACAAATCTGGAGACATTGGAGAAGATTAGAGAAACAATGAGACAGAGAATGAGCTGGAATCACAGATAGTTTTTATTTTTTTTGTGGTGACTTTTGTTTTTGGCCTGGCAGTGTATAATGTCTTTGCATTGTGTTTGATGAACATCTCAGTTTGTTCTTGTCCACTCTTCTACTTCCTGTCCTGTCCTGAGCCAAATCAAAACTTCACTGTTGTTTTGGTTTTATGATTTTCATAATCAAATAAATAATTGTGTTGACAATGAAATCAAATAATGTATTACTGTTCTGAGCCCCTGGTATTATTCTACAAAATAATAATAATGACTATTAATATCTCTGTATATTATTGGCAGCATCACAGACACTTCCTGTTTCTCAGCAGTCTGAAGACTCATCAGAGTAAAAGCTGAGAGTCTGATTAAAGGATCAGATGAATGAGTCCTGCTGCCTCCATCACAGGAAGACATTCTTCTGTTTTCATCCTGCATTAGGTAATCACCCTGGCACAAGGCCAGCTGGACTGGGATCCACACACCAGGACCAAGTCCCTACACCAGATCAGGTGGTTTCAAGCTCTAGGGTGCAGTTGGGCCAGTAATTTAAATCTGGACCGGTTGGGGATCATCTCATAATTACTTTCTAAAGCTGAAGGTAGGATGCATGCTGGGTAAAGATACCAGCCAGCCAGTCCAGACTGATTAAACAGACAAGAGACCAGAGACTGGATGAACAGGTGATCATGAAGAGTCAGATCTCCAACCAGGAATCAGATGAGCGGCAGGAGTTTACGTCAGGAAACAAAATTCATAAAGACTTTCCGGTTCCTGTTGATCCGCAGGTCCAGAATAAAGGCGTCTAAGAATAAACAGGTCATGTATGATGATGGCGTGTTATGACATCACAGTGTCTACAGTTAGAAATTAGTCTCTAGATCATCAGTAGCCATATTGAAATCACCCAGAGGGGAGGGGACAGTCATACTCCACGGACCACAGCTTGATGCTGATTGGACGATATGTTGCACTGTCTCTCATGATAGAGACACCATCCATGCTAATACCACCCGTCCTTCATTCAGCTGCTTCGCTCTGGGCTCCTGTTAATTTTTCTCTTTGATGCTGAACTCACATCCAGTCTGAATTATTGATGCTCCAGTGATTCCAAGTCTTTAAACATTTCTCCTTCTGTTTAATCAGAGTTGGAGGCTGCTAGCTGAGGATGGAGGAAAGGTAAAATGAAAGGTTTCAGCTTCACTTCGTTTCAAAGAGGAAACGTCTGCAGGCAGAGAGGACGCAGCTGAGTTTAACTCTCAGGATTAAAGTCATGTCAGACCAGATACCACCAACACACTGGGCTACTGATGAATGTTAGCACCAAACTATTCTACCAATGACTCTGAGTGTCACGGTTCTGTGTTTTGATTCCTGTGTTCATGTTTCATGTTTTTCAGTGTCCTCTTTTATTTTGTTAAGTTCTTGGTTTCCTGTCTTGTGTCCCTTCCTGTATCTTCTCGCCTTTGTGATTATCTTCCCCATCTTGATTTGTTTCACCTGTTTCTTGTCACCTTCCTGTCCTGTGATTTCCCATCTTTGTAATTGTCAGCCCCGCCCTGATTGTTTTCACCTGTGTCTCCTCTGCCCTTGTGTATATATAGTCCTGCTTTGGCTTTGTCCTCTTTCTCTGTGTTCCCAGTCTTTACGAGCTCATCTTGTCATGTTACATTTTTGTCTTTTTGAAATTTTGAGTTTTGTTTTTGGCTCTCCTGCCGTCTCAGCAGCGCTTTGTGTTTCATTTTGTTTAATTATATTAAATTCTTGCATGCTCTGCCTCATCGTATAGTGTGCAGCCCCTTGAAAAGTCACGACACAGAGAGGGAATAGCTACTCCAACCTGATGAGATGTTGATAACTAAATCAATCAGGGAAATTAAAAAAAAGAACTGTTAAAATCCTCCACATCAGATGATTTACTGGCTCAAATGTGTGACCCACCTCCAAATGAACCCAACCAACAAAACGTCACCATTAAATCAGTCCATTTTACATTTTCTAATGGACAAACAAAGCAGGACTCAAGTAATCACGTGGGATATCTCAAACCAGAGGCAGAGTACAGACGAGAGACAGGTTGATGTCCATCAATATATCTGATCAGGAGATCTTTCTTCTGACGATGGCACTGTCAGCCTCCTCCTCTTCCTACTAACCCTCCACACCCCCTCCCCTCACTCCCTCCCTCTGTGAATTCTCTTGCGTGGAAATATTAATCTTTCATTAAGAGAATTTAATTGGCAGCAGATGGAGACGAGCTTCAAAGAGCATCAACTCTCTGTTGGAAATATATTTTCCTCTCATTTCTCTCTTTGTCTTTCTCTTCTCCCTGTCCTGAAGGTGGTGCTAGAGGAAACAGACCTTAGAATTTAAAGAGACAATCTAGTAAAACTGACTTAATTGAACAAAACTGTTTGATCACAGAGGAAGATAAAAGTTAAACATTTGTCATTCAAAGAGTCAGAGGAAATGTCTTCAAGAAACACAAGTCCACATGACACCAACACATTTACAGTGTAGGACACAGTGAAGGACACAGTGAAGGACACAGTGAAGGACACAGTGTAGGACACAGTGTAGGACACAGTGAAGGACACAGTGAAGGACACAGTGAAGCTACAACGTCCAACCCCACTGGAGGACAGGACCATCATCAACGCAGACGCTGAAAGTAACTCATCTTCAGTTTGAAGATGTAAACGAGTGTGAACTCTGAAACTAAACTCAACCATTAACCCAAACTGAGATGTTTGAGCTTTGAAAATATCAGATCACTGCAGGGAAGTTTTAAAGATGACTTTAAAGTCAAAGAGAAGATTAGTTGAGACCTCATTTCTTCTATTGAGGCCAACGGGACCTAACTTGTTCAGTGGAGCGAGGTGGAACACCAGCGTCACGTAGCTTTTATGCAACAGATTTTAAGCATTTCTGTGTTTTCTGCATCTAAACACGTCGTTATGTTTAGTTCTTTCATTACTTTAAGGGTAAATTCAGTCTCTCCGTCGCTCCAAAAGTGAGAAGTTCTCGTTGCCGCCATGTTGTTTGTATTTCTAGTGCGTCGCTTAGCGTCACTCGTGCATGCGCAGACAGTGGGCAGCCGTCAGAAATCAGGATAAGGTGTATACATGCTCCAGTATCCCGGCTTCTATCGGAGTACTCCAGGTAGCAAAGCCGGGTTTCTTGAAATCGGGAAATGGTGTTTACATGGACAAACAGAAAGCTGGGATACTTCAATATGCCGATCAAAATCAGGATACTAAAGACCATGTAAACGTGGTCACTGACTCTATTATATGTTATTGTACATATGCTTCATTTTAATGAACAGTGATGCTGTTGGTGTTTTACTGACCACAGATGGATCAGAGTTGTTCTGTAGCTGTAATTCACAAAATGATTCCTATTAATGAGCTAATGCAGAGAGATAATAAATATGAGCTGGGACCAGTTTTAACTTCACTTTAAAAAGAAATGAACGTAGAGTTTAACGTGGAGTTAAATGATCATTGTGGTGTGATGATGTAGTTAATCAACGTGATTTTCTTGTAACGCCACATGCCCACAAATCTAAAGACAGATCTGAGACAAGGACATCTGGACTTGTTGGGGAGTTTTATCACCTGAAGGTCACATGACTAGAGTCAGAGGAGTGTGCTGAGTGTGGCCTCTCCTGAAGTCCACAACAATCTCTTTTGTCTTTTCCACATTCAGAGAGAGATTGTTGTCTCCACACCACATAGCCGGGCGGCTCACCTCGCTCCTGTAGTTGGTCTCTGATCAGAATCAGAAATGACTTTATTGCCCAGCAGTTTGTACATACAAGGAATTTGCTTTGGTGTTGTTATGAATGAAATAAAAGAAAATAAAAGAAAATATAGAACTTACTCTCAGATATATAAAAATACAAAAAATATATACACAGTATGGTAGTGGGTTTGATGTGATCATGGAGGTGGGGCTTGGCATTGTTCAGCAGATGCACTGTGGAAGGTCCTGGACTCGATGGATCTCAGCCGTCTGTTAAATAGTCTGTGTCCAGGGTCAGAGGGATCAGACACAATCAGCTGCTTCAGAGTCCTGGAAGCGTTCAGCTGCTCTAGAGACGTCAGACTGTAGCCAATCAGCTTCTCTGCAGAGACAATGACTCGTTGCAGTCTGCTCTTGTCCTCAGCAGAGGCTGCAGCGTACCAGGTGGTGATCAATGATGGCAGTGGACAAGTCAACCATCATTGTCTTTGGCAGGTTGAATTTCTTCAGCTGCTGCAGGAAGACCATCCTCTGCTGTGCTTTTTTAATTAGGGCGCTGATGTTCAGCTCCAAGCGGTCAATCTCCAGTCTGTAGGCACTCTCATCTCCACCTGAGATGAGCCCGATGAGGGTGGTGTCATCCACAAACCTCAGGAGCTTGACAGACTCGTGACTGGAGGTGCAGCTGTTGGTGTACAGGGAGAAGAGCAGAGGAGAAAGGACACAGCCTTGAGGGGAACCCGTGCTGATGGTACGGGAGTCTGAGATGTTTTTTTCCAGCCTCACATGCTGATGAGATCCACCACAATCGTGGCGTCCTGAAACTTGTTGAACAGGTTGGAGCTATCCATCGGTGTGCAGTCGTGGGTCAGTAGAGTGAAGAGGAGGGGGCTCAGCACACATCCCTGATACTGCCTGAGATATTCCTGTCAGGAAGTCCAGCATCCAGTTGTTCTAGTTTTTGCATGAGCTGTTTGGGGATGATTATACTGAATGCTGAACTGAAATCAATTCTGACATAAGAGTCCTTAAGAGTCCTTAGCTGAACCAGAGGTTCTACCAATAAAAAACAAACATGGCCACAGGGGCATAGTAGGTTTATATAAGCTAGTCTTTGTATAGGTTACCATGGTGAGTTAAACCTGGCGTTACCATACATCCATCTTCACAGTCCTGGGGCCTCATGAACAAAGGTTGCGTGCGTACAAAAACGTTCCGTACGTACTCGCTCACGTAAAAGTTCAGATGTGTCAAGAGTGAAATGTCCGTTAACTTTGTACGTGCCAACGACGTGGCTGGCGTACGTAGGATTCTACAGATGTGGATCCTTTGGCTTTGACACTTAGAGGTGATGCTGGGAAACTGTCATTAATGTGAAAACTATTACTGCGACCGATCGGGACTGAGCCAGTCGACCCTGAGCAGAGCCATGCAAGCCGTGTGGGACGGAGTTATCCTCATGTCAGCCAGGTATATCAGATTCCCACAATGCATCTGAACAGGTGCAATGTGGGGTTGTTAAAATGAGGCTTCAGCATGCCATCACCTCCACTCAGAAGTTTTCAGGTCCTCCCGCACAGGAAGAGAACTACAAAGTTATTGATTTATCCAAGTTTTACCATCCGCTGGAACTGACAGTGTTTCTGTGTTTCACTTATTCAGAGCAGTTTAGATGTGGTGTGTTTATGGATGACTCATTCTTTTCCTTCTCTTCCTTTCTTTGTGTTTTGTTGTTGAATTCACTTCCTTCCTTGAAGCAAATAAAACTTTGTTGATGGTAAGATCAGAGCAACCTCTGCATGAGAAGCGTGGAGAGCTGAGAGAGAGAGCGGCTGGCGTTTGGATAATCCTCTAAATAGTAAATGGATGTTTGTGTTGGAAGGATTTATTTCAACTGAAACACAGCAACATTGAGTCACTAAGGGGAAACCAAGTGTCAGGTTTCTGGAGGATTTCACACTGACAGCAGGAAATCACATGAAATACACAACAACAACAAACAGAGAAAGAAATAGGCTTCTGATGTAACTGAAAGGAAATAAAGACAGTGATTGGATCTGTTGAAACTCAGGTGTCTCTGATGACAGACTGGTTGGGAGAATGTGTTATTATAGAACAGAGGGGATCAGCTGATCATCAGGACTTTACAAACCTAGAGGGATCACTGCTGGGCCTGGACCCGACGTACATACGTACAGCTGCAGGAACGTAGAGTGGTTTAAGTTCTGAGCGAGTAGAGACACACGCCTCAGTAAGATGTTGATCTAACTAGAGTGACAGATTAGCAGAAGTCAGTTTCAGCAGCTGGACTCAGCTACATCCAAACTATATCATCATCTACGACTCCAACTAGACACAAC
Source organism: Planiliza haematocheilus (assembly GCA_005024645.1). Classification (NCBI taxonomy): domain Eukaryota; kingdom Metazoa; phylum Chordata; class Actinopteri; order Mugiliformes; family Mugilidae; genus Planiliza; species Planiliza haematocheilus. The sequence continues at coordinate 169,319 of SRSE01001381.1, forward strand.
CTTGCCCCGCTGTCACGTTCTACATCAATGACAGTTTTAATGGTTGTCACATTGCTATGGTTACCGTTTATCTAAACTTGCACCTTGAAATAGATTAAAAATGACTGCATAGCCGAGGAATCAACAAATAAATAATATCACTAAACTCTACACATCAGTTGGTTTCCAGTTTCTATGTCCACATAGATCCAGAGGACTCATAAGACAGATTAGTCTCTCTGTCAGGGCCTGTCAGTCTGTCACCTTTATGGGATCAACATTTTTAATTTCACCATGAAAACTGGTCCAGACTTTTCTCTCAACACCTGCCTCTGACAAGACGTCAGGTTAAGCCTCAGACGTAGCAGCAGGTATTTATTCTATCAAGGGATTAAAACACATTTAACACCTAACCACACTTCAGATGGAAGTCACAAATTTCTGAAAACGCTTTGTTTGTCTGTAATGGGCAATTAAAAAGCACAAAAGCAACAGCATGGACAAAAAACACTACATATGGAAAGTGCAAACAACACCAGAGTATTGTCCACCGTGACTGTTCCTGACTGACAAAGAGCAGTGAAGTTATGGAGCTCATCAATATGACGCTGGAGCAAGGAGAGGTCAGAGGTCACAAAGGTGTCTGAGACCTGATAGGAGCAAAAGCAGAATGTGTGAGGGATCTCACTGGATGCTTCATGATGAATGTGGGAGCGTATGGAGATATGAGTTCTAGCTCGTCTAAGACATCACAGAATCACAGTCAAACTAAATCGTCCATGCATGAGGCATCACTGCTGACATGTCTCAGTGAATGAGTGAATGCAAGAGCTGATAGTGTCCCAGTGAAATCGTCTGTCTCATTATGGACTGATCGTATTTGCTAAAATGACAGAAGGACGTGTCCAATGTCTCACTTTCTGACGTTTCCGTCCAACTCCTGTTTACTGTGCAATGTGTCTCAATGTCTGTGTGTTTATGTTGTACTGTGTATTATTGTGTATTACTGTGAGTTAATGTGAGTTTAATGTGTGTCACTCTGAGGTTAATGTGTATAAATGTGTGTTGCTGGTCTGAGACCAGTTTGATCAGATGTCAGCGGCTAATTATCAGCTCGTCAAGTCTCTGACGAGGGAGTCTTAACGAGCTGATTGTTGCTTGGAACAATCAAAGTTCATGCTTGTCTCAGCTGAGGTTTTCCCTCCACACACAGAGAACAATGTTAACTAATTATTTTTATGGTTCTGATCCATCAGTACCGTCTGGATTCAGCTGTGTCTGAAGTTCTAAAGGTAATCACAGCTGATCAGGTCTAACTGTTTCTGGTGGATTATTGGTTCCTACAGAGCTGAAAGTATTTCTAGTGTCTCAGTCAGGTGTTTGTGATTAGATCAAACAAAGAGACGGGTGATGCATGATGGGAAACTAATCTGCTGCTGCTCATTTTCAGAAGGATTAAAAGATTTAGTCGTTTCACCGTCAAGCTGAATTTAACACTGAAAGCAGACGTGTCCTCTGATCAGCTGATTTATCCTGAGTCCAACGTGTCGTTATTTAAAATTTCTTCATCCTCCTTCGTTTCCCACTGATCAATAAATCTGATCAGAGCCGTCAGTCAGTTTTGATCTCTGATGAAACTCCTCCACTTACGTAGTTATTGATCAGTGATCAGATGTTCTCATCAAACATTATCGTTACCTCCATTTACTCGTCTTCATCTTATCAAGGTTTTATAAAATACTTTCAGTGAATGACTTCAGATCAAACCTCGCTCATATTTTCTCACAACTGATAAATGATATGGCAGCAAATGCAACACAGAAACTATAAATGTCAGTTATGCATTCATCACCACAGTGAGGATAAAGAGTGTTCAACAACCAGCTGAATATCAAGATCTTCATAACCCTGACCTTGACCCTGACCTTGACCCTGACCCTGTAAGACTGATTTAGGTTTAAAATTCATTAGAGTGTGCAGTAAAACAAAGTCAGTCATCAGCAGCCAGAGTCTGTTCATACTGTTTCAGCTGCTGCTGTGTCAGAGACGATGACGAGGAAGAAAAACAGAATAAAAATGTAGTTGATGACTGAGACTTGATCAGAGGAATCAGAGATGGAAACATCAAACATGAGCTGGTTTCCTTCCAAGTCTCTCAACAGATGTTGGAGCTTCTTCAGAGAATCCAGAAATCACACAGCAGCCATGGACCTCTCATATCCAGAACCAGAACCTGATCAGACGTCTGATACTTCGGTTTGATACAAGGACAAATGACAGAAAAAGAAACTTTCTGTGGTCAGGGAGAAATAACGCTGGGCCAAACCTCTGCAGGAAGGAGCAGCATTGCCAGAGTTGGGGTCGGTCTTGTCCTCTGTGGCCTCTGTGCTGTTGGTTTGTGGATTAGCTCTACGCTCAGAAATCTCTAAATACACTAAACAAGGCAATAATCTGATCCTGTTCAACACAGCGAGGGACTAATCAAACTGACATTGATCACACCTTTACATCCATCAAATTAAAAACAGAACAGATCATAGCTCTTTTCAAACAGTTCTCTAGAGCATAAGCGTGACTAGCCCCTAAACTTTGTCCCAGAATCCCAAAGACTTGGGATAAAAATGGTTGTTTTATTTTAAAATGGTTTGTCTATGATACGATGCCAAAACAAAGAGCACAATCAAAGAAAACATGCGGTTTAAACTTAATATTTTAACGAGCAAATTAAGCCCCCCCCCCCCCCCCCCCCCCTCACTCACAGTGGTATGATCCACCTCTCTCCTTTACCTCTCCTTCCCTCAGGCAGCGCACACACCTTAGGTTTGTCTGACCACCTGAGGGCTGTGGCTCCTAAGCTACCAAACGATCTATTTACTTTATCACTCAGCACCAACACATCACAGTCATTATCATCAGCCCTAACTTTTACTGTTGTTGGAGTTTACTAGCTGATGTGTTTCTCTCTCTGGTAGCTAATAGTACAGGTTGTCAATCATCCACTGTCCACAGTTTATATTAAGCTTTTGGTTTGTGCATATATGTTGATGTTAAAGCCAAACTTTAAGACTAATACTGGCTACCATTGTTCTTACTTCATCTTCTCATTTAAATGCAAATCTTTATTTCATAAACCAAACGATAGCTTTGTGACACAGTAGTTTGACATTAAAGGATGACGTGTTCTCTCATTTATTGTTGTCTTTACAGTCTTTGCTGGGGGGTGCTCAGCACCCTAAAGCTCTGACTCTAGAATCTCCCCTGCTCTAGAATTATTAGTGCCTACGTTTTACACAGAAGAACATTATCGATATCATTGTTCCATAAATATTTCCACTTCTTCATTTTTCTTCCAGTTCTGTCCAAATAAATGGCCTTCACCTGTGAAGTGAAAAGATGTAGTGTTGACCAATCAGGTTTGGATTTATACCATGCAAGGTCAAAGAAGAAGAACCTGAAATACTGTGATCAGAGACGTGGACCAGAACCACAGAGCTGCTGCTGCTGAGTGTAAACTGTCTGTTCACAGAGGTCAAAGTCAAACCAGTGATAACGGAGGATAAACGTGTGTTAACAATAAGTTTTTATTTAATTTTTATGACATATATAGATCAAAGAAGACTGATATATATATACACTGCCACTTCCACTGTCGAGGAAAAGATGTTCATCTGTTTGAGAAGAGTCAAATCATTGGCATCAAGCAGAGAAAACATCTAAGGAGATTGTAGAAACTACTAAAACTGGGTTAAGAACTGTCCAAGGCATTATTAGAAACTGGAAGGAGAGTGGAGAAGCATCAGGGTAACTACTTCAGATTTTAAAATCGCTGCATTGGCTTCCCGTGCGCTTCAGGATCGATTTTAAGGTTCTTTTACTTGTTTTTAAGTGTCTTAACAGTCTTGGGCCTTCTTACTTATCTGACTTGCTTTTACCATATCAACCCTCGCGGACCCTGAGGTCTTCTGGCACTGGCCTTTTAATCATACCTAAAGTTAATCAAAAACACACGGGGAGGCGGCTTTTAGTTATTATGGTCCCCGATTGTGGAACAGCCTGCCGGAGAACCTCAGGGCTGCAGAGACTGTTGATGTCTTTAAAAAGAGGCTATGTGTGTATCTTCTGTCTCTGTGTTTTCATGGGGGTGGGAGGGTTGGATTTTATGTTGTTCTGTTTTTGCTGTTTTTAGCCTCTGTGAGGCACTTTGTGTTGCTTTTAAAAAGGCATGAAAAGTACAATATAAATAAAATTTGATTTGATTTGATTTGAAGAGAGGCAGATGAAGTGATGCAGCCATCATGCCTAGTGTCTACTGTACAAGCCTGTGCTATGGGGCAGTGCTATGATCTGGGTCTAGGTTCATTAGCTGACTACCTGAATATACTGAATGAGCAGCTTATTCCATCAATGGAGTCAATTCAATTCAATTCAGTTTTATTTATATAGCGTCAATAAAAATACAAATCGTCTCAAGACGCTTTACAAGACCCGGCCTGAAACCCCCAGAGCAGCCTGAAGGAGACGGTGGCAGGAAAAACTCCCTTTTAACAGGAAGAAACCTTGAGCAGAACCAGCTCATATGGAGGGACCCATCTGCCTAAGGCCAGCCGGGTACAGACAGAGAAAGAGAACAGCAAGATAAACATACATCTGTCATAAATACCCATATCTGACTAAAGCATACAAGTTGGATGCTATGATTCAAACTAATGATGTTACATGACAGTTTGAAAATGTAAGAGGAATCACAGGCCGATCATATTCCAAGATGACAATGTCAGGATTCATGGGGCTCAGATTGTCAAAGAGTGGTTCAGGGAGCATGAGACATCATCCAGATCCAGATCCAGGTACTTCTGAGTGTCTGAATCCCATGAATAATAAAGACAATACTAATACTCCTGCTGCTCCGTGAAGGACACGATTAAAGAACAAGGAACCTCTGAAATCCTGCTGCAGCTTTAACTGGATTGTTTTCAGCGTGGAAATGAAAATCCCTGCAGAGATAATCCCATCAGCACACTCAGGCTTTTACTCTGAAAGCCTCAGGCAGGAAGCTTCTATAAAATAAGATGTTTATTTAGATTCAATCAGGAGCGTTCTCATTCTGACTGAAGGTAAATTCATTTATTTAATTCAGTCAGAGAATCATTCATTGATTCATTCATCTTGTGTAACCTCTTAACATCAAGGGTCATGGGGGTCTGGAGTCTATCCCAGCTGTGATTGGTCTAGAGGGGGGTCCACCCTGGACAGGTCTTCAGTCTATCACAGGGCTAACGCAGAGAGACAGAATCACCAATGAACCTAAGCAGCATGTCTTTGGACGGTGGGAGGAAGCTGAAGAACCTGGAGAGAACCCACACAGACACAGGGAGAACATGCAGACTACACACAGAGAGGAACCAGGAGAACCATGGATTAGAACCCGGTCAGTCAGAGAATGGATAAATAAAAGTGTATTATCGTCATCATGTGTTTCATTGAATCAGAAGGTTTAACAGACGAGGCGTTTACTGTCATAGGAAACTTGTGAATGAGCTGAAGTTTCTCGTCAACTGATCTTTGAGTGAAATCAGGTCACATGATCATTTTCAAATAAATAAAAAAAAAATTTGGCTTCAACTTCACGTAAAGAATGACTTTAATCTTGAGGTTATTATTTAGACTCAACCAATCAGTTGGTGTTGTTTTGATTATAGATGAATCTCCACCTCATTCAGGCCTATTAACAGCTCTAACACTGTGACTCCAGAACCGAAGCTCAGAACCAATCACACTCAACAGAACCAGAACCAACAAATAGTTCTTCAGTCAACAGACACCTGTAAGACTCAGGATGTAGCTCCAGCTGGTGGCTGGACTGGACCTGCAGCAACTCTAGAAACAAACTCACCTCCAGCGTCACCAGCTGATTTAACACTGAACTCATGATTAACACTTTAACATCTACACACCATCTACACACCATCTGCTCCAGGAAAGACACAAACACACAAAGACTGAACTCAGGGGGACAAACCAGAAACCCAGGAGACAAAGTGGACCAGAACCAGGAGAACATCTGATTATTTGACATTTAACAGCTGATTCAGCTCTGACTCAGTCTGAACCAGGTGGTTTCATCTGGAGGATCTTCATCCTCTCAGCATCCTCATCCTCACTGTTAATTCACAGGAGGTCAAACTGGTGAAGAACTGACCTCTAACCTGCAGGAAACAAACAAACGGCATCTGTAGCAGCTTCTCAGATGAACCTCCAGACACAAACAGGTCAAGGTCAAAGAGATCAAGCTACAGACACCGGGACAGACCGGGCTGAGGGGACCCCTCCTCCGTGCAGCCGAACACAGGTGCAGCAGTGATCCAGGTGAACATGAGGTGACCGCGGGGTTGAGGGCTTACCTGGGTGCGGAGCGGCTCTCCGTGCTCCATGACGCTGAGGAACGGGATCTCTAGGAACGAGGCCAGGAAGTCCACCTGTAGCAGCTCCTCGCGGCTCTGCGGGAAGGCGAGCACCACGGACACTCCCTGCACCACCACACCCTGACACACGCACCGGAACATAGATTCCGGGTCGGCGGCGGCCAGCTGCCGGGACACCAGCTCCAGGCTCAGGTTGTAGGGTAGGAAGTTGACCCGCTCCCGCTCCGGGTCCCGACTCACCGCGGCCGTAGCGCGGCTCAGCGCCGCTTGGACCCGCAGGCGAGCCGCCCGCTGCGCCGGCAGGAGCGCACCGACGCGCACCGTGTGTCCGATCCGCGCCAGGAGGTGGCACGGCTGCGGGTGGAGGAGACACGGAGGAACAAGCAGAAGCTGCAGGAGGATGAAGACTCGGAGAGTCTGGAGCCAGGTGGAGGAGGCAGAGGAAGACATCCTGCCGCGCTGTCAGCATCGCTCTGCCGCTCCTCCGGTTCCTCCTGCCGCTCCGAGGAAACACCGAGAGGACGCTTCTGCTGTTGAGAGGAGGAGGAGGGAGGAGGAGACGGGAGGGGAGGAGGAGGTGTCCCAAAAACAGGAGGAGAAGAAAGAAGTGGGAAGAAATGGAGAAGAAGTGACAGAGGAGGGACAGAGGAGAGGAGGAGGATGTACAAGTTAAAATGAAGAGGAGGACATGAAAATAATGTGTGTGTGTGTGTGTGTGTGTGTGTGTGTGTGGTGGGGGGGGGGGGTCATGAGGAGGTCTTTACGGGGGATGAGAGGAAGAGCACGGGATCGAGGAGGAGGTGGAGGAGGAAGGGGGGAGGCGGTGACTGTGACTCAGATAAAAAAGTGTTTGTTTATTCACAAGATAAAACTTCATATAAATATATTATTTATGTCATGATATAATGTGTTATTTATGTTATTACCACCATCAGCAAATAAAGTGGACATGAATGTTTTATATGTGATGACACGTGACAGTGAGTCAGAGCTTTTGATTGACGTCTCCAGGATCAACATGTTTGATGATGCACTCTCAGGTCTCAGCTGAATCTGCTTCAAAGACGAATTCTGCTTTTTCTTGTTGTCAGCTCCTCTGAAGAGTGTGAAGCATTGAACTACCACCCACCATCACTGTCAGGCTGTCAGACCTTTACTTTGAAATGACAATGAAGTTGACTACTTCCTGTCCTTGTGAGGGGAGTTCAGACTTTTCAGATGCAGGAATCAAATCGAAATTATTTTCTTCTGATTAAAACTTTTACAAACGATGAAGCTGCTGAAGAAAATGAACGTGGATGTTTTATCCTTTATCCCAGGAAGGATTTCATTATATAAAGATTTCTAGTTAAAGAAAGCTCCTGCTCTCTTCTCTTCTTGTCCATTTCTAGTTATGCAGTTGTTTCCTATTACTGTCCAAGTTGTAGATACAAAACAATGAATTGAATTGAAATTGAATCTTCCGTCTCTCTTAATGTTTTTAAATGTCTTTAATGTCTTTGTTTCTGTCGTAAACTAAGATCTGATTTACTCCAAAACCTCCTGATGAGATCGAGAATGTCTTCCAGCCTCAACGAGGATGTCAGTGATTTTATTTCACTGTGAAGAGATATTTATTTTATGAATTTATATCATCATCATCATCATCATCATCGGAACAAAACACATTTCCTTAGAGAGAATAAATAAAGTCTCCTGCAGAGTTAAATGAGGTCGCTGGTTCTGGTTGACAGAGTTAAACGCAGAAACAGGAAATTCTTCAAAAACAAGACTTTTATTTTCTGTACTAAAAGTGTGTTGGAGTATGAGTGTGTAGAGGACGTGTAGTTGTGCTCTTCCATGTGTGTTTATGTGGGCTTGGTGAGCAGCTGGCTGGAGAAGTCATACAGATCTTTGTTGACTTTCTTCAGAGTCTGAACTTCTTCTTCGAGCTCAGCAACTCGAACCTTCGTGTTTTCACCGTCACCAAACACAGACTGAAACAAACAGAAGAAACAGACTCTCAGGACACAAGTAGACAGACACTGTCCTTCACAGGTGTCCCATCAATCTGAAGATCAGCCAAGACCAACAGTGTTCATATTGTGGACATTTAAATAAGTCAAGCTATTTCAATAATCAGCTTTAAAGATCACGGTCATCCTCTAACCCTGTTGATTAGAGCGACTAGAGTTTAGCAGCAGCTTTGGAACCATCGTGTCACTGGTTTGAATCCTACATCCAGAAAGACCACTGTATTCTCTGGACACACTGCAAAGGACGACCATCAGGACGACCATCAGGACGACCATCAGGACGACCATCAGGACGACCATCAGGGCGACCTCAGTTTTCATTCTGCATGTGTCTGAGTTTTACCCTTCAGACCAGAAACTGCTCCAAACCTTCTCCATCTGGACCCTCCACAACCAGACCCCTTTATCTCCCTGTAGTTCTGGTTCAGGTGGCTCTTCATGTGTCCAAAGACGTTGTTCCATAACTGATGTATGTTATGTTCACATGTTTTTATTCTACTCTTAAGGTTCTCTGACAAACAGATGATGGTCATCTCGTCATCTCTTTCTCTTTCTCTGTCTGTACCCGGCTGGCCTTAGGCAGATGGGTCCCTCCATATGAGCTGGTTCTGGTTCTGGTTCTGCTCAAGGTTTCTTCCTGTTAAAAGGGAGTTTTTCCTGCCTCCGTCTCCTTCAGGCTGCTCTGGGGGTTTCAGGCCGGGTCTTGTAAAGCGTCTTAAGACGATTTGTATTGTTATTGACGCTATATAAATAAAACTGAATTGAATTGAATTGAATTAAAGCCCCGCCCCCTCTCACCTTGTCAGTTACAGCGTTCATTAACAGGTTCAGCTTCTCGGCTTTCTGCAGGTACGTCTCCTCCTCCTCCTGAAAACAAAATAAAACCCCTTCATCCTGCTCCTGATAACACACCGGAGGAGCTCCTTCATTCTCCTCCTAATTAGTACCATGGCCTGTTGATGCAGCTCTGGAGTTGACTCTTAAGTCAGGATGACTCCGTCACATGACCCTAACTGCAGTGATGTCATCATGCTTTGTGTTTCTGTGTGTGATCACCTGTCTGTGGAGACGGAGGCGGACACAAATCTCCCCCGAGTCTCCGTCGGCCTCAGAGGTGTGCAGGTGTCGGCTGAATCGTGGCAGAGGGACGGCGGGTCGACTGTCAGGGAGGAACATGTTAGCTGGAGCCGCCATGATGACCACGTTCGTCACTGGACCTGAACACAGACAGGAAGTGATGTCACAAGCCTACACCTTTCAGGTGGAAGAAAGAGATGATGTGACAGACTGGTTACTGTAACTATTAGTGTTAACTGTAGCTAATAACTGTTACAGTAGCTGTTAGCGTCAACTGTAGCTGCTAGCGTTAACTGTAGCTGCTAGCGTTAACTGTAGCTGCTAGCGTTAACTGTAGCTGCTAGCGTTAACTGTAGCTAATAACTGTTACAACAGCTGCTAGCGTTTTGACTTGACGTGGCTCAGTGTTGTTGATCCAGTGAATAACAGTTGGACAAACAAGTGGAAGCTAACTCTGCTTTACTCAAACTAAAGCTAAAAGAACAAAGCAGGAGGATATGGTTGTTCAATCATCCATTATCATCATTAAGAACAGTCTAAACTGGGTTTCCTAAACTAAATGCAGCTTCATTAATAACAGTAATACATCTGCACTAAAGCACTGAAGATCATAAAAACACTTCCTCCCTACAAACCCATCAATCTCTCCATCTGTAACCGTGGCAACAGCAACCCTTTTTTCTAGGATAACCAATAAGAGCACCATCTTCCTCCTTCAGGCCTGAGCAGAGGACAAAGACCAGCAAAGTCATTTACATCCATTGATCAGTTGTTTGATCGGCTGGTATCCAGTTCATCGACTAAAGCTGAAGACTAACCGCTGCTGTTTATGTTGTTTACAGTTTACAACTAGAAATGATTAAAATCAGCTCAATATACATTTGGGTTTATCAACAGCAACAGTTGCTGACCTCCAGTTTATCAGAAGGAAGTCCTGAAGACATCGAGCTGAAGATGAGACGCTCTGCCAGACTCATTTCACGCCCACAAAATCACACATCAAACAACATGTGGGAGTGGATTAGCTGTCACTCTGAGAGCAGCAACCTCCACCCATCAATACATGAAACTCCAACCACTGCTTTCAAAGCCCGCAGCACCAATTTCCTGTCAGGGATTTCAAATTAATTTCCCTCAGTTTACCGTGAGGCAACAAATGATTAGGGACAGGAAGGTGTTGGAGTAATAACTGACCCACTAATGTCTAACAGTCTTATTTACATAGCGATGGAAACCCCAGAGAACATCCAGTCTCAGTGGTTTATTTAAACCTGCTTTAAAGTCTTTCTTCATCCGTCCTCTCAGAGATTGAAAGTGCAACCTCTGGTCGTCCAAACAGGTGAGTCTACACCTGGTTCAGAAAAACCTGCACACCTCCTGGAGCCAACCTCTCCATCCTCGTCCTAGATTCAGGTCATAGCAAAGGTCAACACTTCCTGTTTCTGTCGCCATTAAAACACTTTTATAGTCAAGTGGAGAGCATCAGGTCTGTAGTGTTCTTGTTGTGGATACAGCTGATTATGAGCAATCAGCTGGTGAACACAACTTTACCTAAGCCATCACCTGATTGGTCAACTTCAGATTGACAAGCCAGTCCACTTTAATCTTTGTCAGTTTGGTTCAAGTTGAGTTTTCTAAAAGCATAAAAAGACTAAATGAATCTTATGAAAATCTACAGATGTGTCTCTTTATAATGAATCAGTGATTCTTTATGGGATGTCCAGGTTGGTTTCTAACACGTCGTTAGAAGGTTTGTTCTAAAGGGTCCAAGTAGTATTTCTGCTTTTTGTGGTGATAGAAAGTTAATAATTATCTCCCACTCAATTACTAATATTGATTGTCCGTTTGGCTCCAGCTGCAGGAATCACACTAACGGTCTAAACGTGGTCCAACGGTGAGGATATATCAGACGGAGACACTTAGAGGCAGACAAGCTGCCAACACTGCAGACACTCTGAAAACCACCTGACAGGACACCTGGACTCTTTCTTTAAATCAGCAACTCAACATCCAGCCTGTGGTTGAGCCTCTCAAACGGATCATCAGGGTTCTGAGTCATCCTTGTACTGATTAGACGACTAGTCGACTACACTGCGGTGCCATGACGCTTTAAGCAGGAAGTCGACTCCAGCGGGTCACTGCAGAAAACCATCAGCAGTTCATCAAGTGTGTGGAAATATTTCACTACAGATGAAGCCCATAATATGTCAGCCAGTCCTGAGCAGAGGGGTCATATAAATCCTGTCATAATCTATTTTATATTCAATATCATTTCATTTTTAATAGATGTTCAGTCCAAAGACGCTGAACAGAGAATCCACACATTAAGCAGATGAATATACGTAGGCTAACACCTGACTGTGGCTCTGGTAGCTACACAAACAATGAAATTAAATGATGTAACCAAAAATACAAACAGTTCCTCTGCTGTCCACAGACATCTGTACTCCTGCTGCTTGCTCACTACACCAAGGGCCGAGTTTGTTCTTCATCTTCCACTGCATGCGTCGGTCTTTATTTCTCCTCTTTTATTAACATCATTGTTATTGGGCTTTTTAAAGAAACTTCAGACATTCAACTGCCGAGACCTTTTTCTGAGTGAAGCCGACGAGGTCATGCATCAAGAGTAGTGGTGGAAAAAATATATATAATCAATACACGGCATTCAAACATCTTACATCTCACTCAGCAGAGAAACAAAACGTACCTGACAAATAGCAAGCAGCACAAACTAAAGCACTCAGCCGCCACTCTGCACAACACGCAGAGAAACAAAACTTAACCGACTCATAACCACTGCTCGTGGATCCCCTCTTAACCAACAACCTGAAACACTTTCTTTTGCAAATAGGGGGGGTAGGTAATTTTGGGTCAAGTGACTCACACAACCCGGCTCAGAACCCATGACTCAGAATGATCTGAATCCCTAGAAAGGTCCAGGTTTTTACACTAATCAAGAGACAAGGGCCAGTTAATAATCTCTGCAGCCGACAGCAGCTCATGTTCAAGCTTCAGTGAACTTGCTTCTTTAGTGTGAAACACTACGATATGTTTGGTCATATTAGTCGACTCTAAAGAAACCCATACCTTCCCGATGTAAACACTGGCACAACTATTATCAAAAGTCATGACCTCAGACGACTGTCAACACCTCCACTGACGGGAATGAATGTTTTTATTCATGTTCTGTTCTCAGGACTGTCTTTGTCATTCAAGCGTGACATGGACACCTGAACGTCTCTGGAGTAATGAAGCATGATTCAGATTCTGTCATAGATGTCGTCTATGGAGAGGTCTCACTCTGACTCCTCAAGCTGAGCTCCTTTCAGATGATTGTTTCTTAGTAACAGACGCAGACAGAAGAGATGACAGATCATCAGCTGTGAGTCCATCCAGTAGTCTGGAGACAGACAGGCAGCTACAGAGACATCCTGAAGTTAGTTTAATATTGGCTTCAGGTTAACTTTGACTGATGAGGATTCCAGTCCTCCACGTGGTCACCAGTCTCGTCAGCTGGACTTGACATCACTGAGCTGTAACTATCATGAAGAATCCGCTGAGGAGGAAGAGTTGTTTTAAAACAACAGACAGAAATGAGGTTTGGCATTAACATCCTGTGAGACCGATGGGTTTAAAGTGCTGCTGTCACGGACGAAGAAGCTTTTTCTTTAACATCCAGTCTGAAAACGTGACGGGGGCGGGGGACGACCGCGAATCCGTCCGTCCAGCCAAAGAAGGGATTATCGTCTCCTGACAGTCCGTTTGAAGTGAGCAGAGAGGATTTGGTTAATTACAAAGTGCCAGTCATGATCACTGCAGGGCGTTTCTTCTTCTTCATGTTCCTGTCAGCAGCTCCACCACCACTACACACCATCAGCTATTACACACCACCAATTATCAATGAGACGGAGGGGACGGTTCCTGGAACCAGGACGTCCGATTAAAACCCTTCAGCCTTCACAAAATACACACATAATACACACCATCGCCCAATACACACAAATCAATTAACAGATCAATTAACCACGGAGCAGATCAAACCTTTAATGACAACCAGTAAAGAAACCAGACGTGATCCAAGTTTAACTTGTTTCAGAGACTGTTGTCTCCGTCTGTGACTCCGTCCTCTACACCCGTTCACCAGTTTAATGAAATCAGACGTTACCTTTGTGGGCGAGGCAGCGGACGCTCTGTTTACTCTGGACGTCCCAGAGTCGAACTGTCTCATCATGTGACCCAGAGACAAGGAGAGTCCCGTCCATGGACACGGAGAGACATGTCACCAGGTTTCTGAGGAGAAACAGGTTCTTTAGTCTGTCTTTGTTCTGTCTTTAGTCTTTGTTTTGTCTTTAGTCTTTGGTCTGCCTTTAGTCTTTGGTCTGTCTTTAGTCTTTGTTTTGTCTTTAGTCTTTGGTCTGTCTTTAGTCTTTGGTCTGTCTTTAGTCTTTGTTCTGTATTGAGTCTTTGTTTTGTCTTTAGTCTTTGTTTAGTCTTTAGTCTTTGTTTTGTCTTTAGTCTGTCTTTAGTCTTTGGTCTGTCTTTAGTCTTTGGTCTGTCTAGTCTTTGTTTTGTCTTTAGTCTTTGTTTTGTCTTTAGTCTTTGGTCTGTCTTTAGTCTTTGTTTTGTCTTTAGTCTTTGGTCTGTCTTTAGTCTTTGGTCTGTCTTTAGTCTTTGTTTTGTCTTTAGTCCTTGGTCTGTCTTTAGTCTCTGGTCTGTTGTCTTACCGGTGCCCTTTGAAGACCTGGTTTCCTTCGTTGTCGGACTGGAAGGATTTTTCCCGACTGAGAGTCTGCAGACAAAACAGTTTAAATGGTGAATCTTTATCAGCAGAGCAGAGACAAACTTTAAAATGGATATCTGTGACATTGGACAGTGTTTCCTTTGGGTCATTGTGGTGATGAAGGCTTTGACTGTTTTCAGACAGTATCACATCATTAGTACTGAAGTTAAAAGCTAATATTTCTGAGTTATGTTTTGAATTGTTCAAATTCCTTTGTGGTCATTTCTAATAACAAATGTTAATATTTTAACATCAAGTGTTGTTAGAGAGCGCTTTTTGAAAACCTCTGGTCTTTCTACAACATCATTGTTAGAAATGTTAATATGAGGAATGTTTCAGAGACATAAAGAAATATACACGACCCACAGTCTGAGTAAAAACAATGAATGACACATGGGGCTCAGGTGGGACAACGTTGAAAACAATCAAATCCCAGAAGGACTTTATTTTGGATTTATTTTTCTATGAAAACAATCATAAACTGTTTCTGCTGAACTCTGAGGTAACTGTAGGATCCAGTGTTAATATGAATGAATGAATAAAGAAGAGATTAGACTGAAGACGTGGTTAAATGATGAAGCTGCAGTTTCAAACTTCCTCTGAGACTAAAGACAGATCTTCATCCAGAGAAGACGGAGACAGGTGAACTACATCCACCTGAGCTGTTTCAGCAGGGTCTCACTCATTACTGCTGAGAGATTTGCCATGATGCATAGAGCTCCTCCATTCTCCACTGTACTATTGTTGCATGTGACACATGTGTGGGGCTCCATGTTTCTGCTGGGTGGCTGCTGATGTTAAGGGTTTATCAGTGTTTATGATCTAGGCTTAGGGTTAGCTGCTTGCTTTCCTGCTCAACCTGGACGTTGTGTTTCTAGACCTTACAGACTGTGTGAAGAGCCCAGGGATGACTCGTGATCTGCTGCTTCAAGGTTTGGGACACATGTCTAAGGATGTGGTCGTTCTCAGAGTAACCTTCATACTTGATTAGGCGGCTCATCGCATGCTGTAAACTCACCTGGTTGCACAGAGACACCTGGAAAATGTTTCCATCACTTCCTCCACAGAACAGGAAGTACTCACAGGGGTCAAAGGTCACTGACATGATCTCCACATCAAAGAGGACGGACAGGAGCAGCTCACCAGAGGACAACTCCCATACCTGGACAGACAGTTGCCAGGGAACAGAAACATGATGAGTTAGGTCTTAGACTGAGCTCCTGTTCCAGACTCCATTAAAAAATTTGGTAATTTAAAGTGTGGCAGCGACGACACATTGGCTCATGTTCAACACCTAACCATCCATTAAGCCACAGCCTCCTAGGATTTATGTCAGACGGGTTTTACTGAAATTAAAAATGGATGTGAGAACGACGAGGAGATATTAATGAGCTGATCAGTGAACCATCTTCTGATTGGCCAAAAGACTGATGTCTGTTTATGTCTCAATAAAATGAAGTGATGAATCAGTCAGCGTTACACATGAAGACACAATAAATACTCTCAGACTACAGACACACTGCTGACATGTCACTGCAGTAAAAACCATGCACAGCTGTCGTCTGTCGATCAAGGTCCGAACAATAACGTGAATTTATCTTCAGTTGATCCTGTTACGAAGGAATCGACTCAAGAGTTTGGAAAACAGCGTCTGATAAATGACGACCGGAGAACAGCGGCATATCTGAGTCTGTTGGCAGAGAACAGATGAAGACATTTGAAGGTTCTCCTGTTCTCTCGGTTCTCCTCTTCAGAAATAATAAGTGACATAAATCATTTTTAAATCTTTCAGGAAAAGTAGCTGCTTTTAAATGGATCAACATGTTGATCACCATCTTCAGCCAGTCAACACGATCACAGACATTTTACTAATTGATCTAAACATGGAGGACACAAACACCGTCGAGGTTACCAACTAGTAAAATTTAATTTTTGTGTTTACGTCCTTATATGGTCGACCATCAGTGTGGCACCTGTGCAGGTGTATGAGGTGACTTACCTTCACAGTCTGGTCTAAGGAGGCTGTAGCCACTCTGGCCTGAACTCCCATCAGGCCACAGTGCAGGTCTGTGATTGGTAGAGAGTGACGAGACAGGACATGACGAGGCTCGGAGGCGTGGCTTAAATCCAACTGGACCACACTGAAACAATGGAGAATTCCTCATACAAAACCTCATTCAGAAAACGTCTGATTCTACCAAGCATTCACAGAGGACTCAAGTGCCCTGGTCAGTACAACATCTCAACACGTATACAGTGCTCAGAGAAATAACTCCAAATAAAAACATGACTTATGAAGTATTCAGGCGATGTGTTCAGGTGTGTTACCTCGACAGACTCCACACTAGCGCCAGGTTGTCTTTTCCTCCAGAAATAAAATGGCTGGAGTCGTCTGTGAACTTCAGACAGGTGACGTCCTGATAGTGACGACTCAGAACAGACATCAGCTTACCTGTGCATACCTGAGCCAATCAGAAAACAGACATTAATACACAGAGTGTGACAGATGAGGTGAGTGAATCCTTATTATCTTCAGTCGTACCTGTGCCTTTAGTTGTGAACAGAGCCAGACTCATTACCCACTAAACAGTTATTGACAGATTCACCATTATTCACCAGTACATATTTATGTATATAAATAGGTAGAGACTCACCTCCCACAGGTAAACAGCCTCAGAGACTCCAGCAGCGAGGAAGAGTCCGTTGGGTGAGGCGGTCAGACAGGTGATGACACCTGGACACACAATCTTCTGCTGCAGCTGATCCTGGAAACAGATTGTTAATGATTAACAGACAAGTTTAAAACTAACTGATGTGTTGTACTTTGATTCAATTATTCTGAATACTTTATTAATCCTTCAAGCAACAAAACTATTTCCTCAAAGGATTAATCAAGTATTTTGATCTTGATGGATTCTGATTCGAAACCCCGGAATCTGTATAATTCACCCCCTGGTTCAGACAGATGTGGACACCAGCAGATTCATTTCCGTGCTGGTTCTGCTGGTTCTACTCATTGGCTGTAGGTTCTACTCGATCCATCTTCAACCAGAACAAACGTCTGAAGGCGTCTCCGACTGAACGGACTCGGTCCTTTGTCCTTATCTTCGGTCTGAGCTCCGCGTAAGGCGCGCAGTTTAAACTGACGGATATTTGAATGGACTGTGGTGCAGCCGAGCTCTCCGTGTTCAGCAGGAGACCACCGCTGTGGCAGCCCCGTTACAGTACCGTTACCGTGCCGGTATCATCCCTACCTTCCTCTGGATTTCCCATACGTTGATGAAGTTTTTGGTCAGCTGGGCGGACAGCAGGTACTCCCCCCCCAGGACGGTCAGAGTCCGGGCCGCGCTGTTGCCCCCCCGGTAGGAGAGTAGGCTGGAGCCGCTGTGCGGGTCGAACACGGTGCAGTTCCAGAGCTGAGACCCGGAGTCACTGCTCACTATTACCTCCAGAGGAGCCGCCATGTTGGATCAACCACAACACACTGCACACTGCAGACCCACGCTGAAGGCGCTGCGTCACGTCCTATGCCCGGTGCATTGTGGGAAATGTAGCAGCAGAGAGCGAGAGCGAGAGAGAGGATGATGATGATGATTATGATGATTAACAGTAGTAATATTATTGTCATTGACTAACCCCAACCCTATCAGACCAGCCTACATGTGCACTGCCGCCACCTACTGGACTGGAGTATGAATAGTTTTCATGGATTGGTCATTTCATAGCAGCAGCTGTGGCTGAGTCTGGTTTAAATCTTCTCTTTATTCATGGTCCATGTATGTTTGTCCCATCTACTGTCAGACAGGACACTGTTGATCTTGATGTCTCCATGTCAGACTTATTCAGCCTCAGAGAACTTCATCTTCCTATTTCCATGTAGTGATATTTAGCTTCATTGTTAATAAATTT
>SRSE01001381.1:195000-210000 GCA_005024645.1 Planiliza haematocheilus
CGACAGCAGCAGAGGAGACGCGCGGGGCAGCGGGGGACAGGTGTCCTCGTGTCTAAACCTCACCAGAACCTATACATCAGTAAGACAGGGGCGGGGCTAAGGGAGGTGGGGCCTCTTCTTGACAGACAACAGAGAAGAGCGGTGGGGGGCCAGAGTTTAGGCGATTTGGGTGTTAACCTGGACCTAGACCTCCATCTACAACCACCTGTAACCAGTGACAGGGGGCGGAGCTTAAACCTGCGGACTGAACCAATCAGAGAGACCTACATCGGCTCCATCACAACCCAGGTGGAACGAAATGGAGCTCAGAGGCCTAAGACCACACCCACCACTGACCTACCAATCAATCCCTATGGCCCTCACGGTGTGGTCACGCCCCCTCAGCCCCTCAGATGCACCGCCTCCTTGTATCCTCCACCTATGACAACACGGACACATGCCAGGGCCAATGGCACTAAGGCAGCACAAGATCTGAACCAGAACCTGATGTCCTACAGGGAGCACCAGCGTGGGGGGAAACTGAAGGAGGAGGACGGCCTGAAAGCCTCCACAGAGATCTCCCCCTCTTCCTCATCCTCCTCTGCAGGGAGGGGCTCAGGTACAAGCCCTGTGATAGACAGGAGACCTGTCCAGAGTGGACCCCCCCTCTAGAGCAATCACAGCTGGGATAGACTGGAGACCTGTCCAGGGTGGACCCCCCCTCTAGACCAATGATAGCTGGGATAGACTGGAGACCTGTCCAGAGTGGACCCCCCCTCTAGAGCAATCACAGCTGGGATAGACTGGAGACCCCCATGACCCTTCACAGGACAAGATGAATGAATTCATTTATTTATCACTTATATAATTATACATTATATATACATTAGATGCACTATACAACGATCAGCCATAACATTACGACATTATGAATATTGTGCAGCTTTCCCTGGTGGTGACTCATCAGAGAATGGACATGGGCCTTCTGAGGGTGTTGTTAGTGGGGGGTCTGAGAGGATAGGCCTCTGTGGATCAGTTTGGGATCTAGTGAATGTGGAGGCCAGGTCAACACCTTGTGCTGTTCTTCTTCCTAAAGTGTTTTTGTGGCTGCATCCTGCTGGGGATGGCTGCTGCCATCAAGGAGTGACTAGCCCGTTTTTACCCCCCCCCCACCCCCCCCCCCCCCCTTCACTCACAGTGGTATGATCCACCTCTCTCCTTTACCTCTCCTTCCCTCAGGCAGCGCACACACCTTAGGTTTGTCTGACCACCTGAGGGCTGTGGCTCCTAAGCTACCAAACGATCTATTTACTTTATCACTCAGCACCAACACATCACAGTCATTATCATCAGCCCTAACTTTTACTGTTGTTGGAGTTTACTAGCTGATGTGTTTCTCTCTCTGGTAGCTAATAGTACAGGTTGTCAATCATCCACTGTCCACAGTTTATATTAAGCTTTTGGTTTGTGCATATATGTTGATGTTAAAGCCAAACTTTAAGACTAATACTGGCTACCATTGTTCTTACTTCATCTTCTCATTTAAATGCAAATCTTTATTTCATAAACCAAACGATAGCTTTGTGACACAGTAGTTTGACATTAAAGGACGACGTGTTCTCTCATTTATTGTTGTCTTTACAGTCTTTGCTGGGGGGTGCTCAGCACCCTAAAGCTCTGACCCTAGAATCTCCCCTGACTGCTGCCATCAAGGAGTGTCATTGCTATGGGGTGGGGGTGCCTGGTCTGGTTTAGGTGGGGGTGCATGGTCTGGTCTAGGTGGGGGTGCCTGGTCCGGTCTAGGTGGGGGTGCCTGGTCCGGTCTAGGTGGGGGTGCCTGGTCCAGTCTAGGTGGGGGTGCTACATGTCTAAGTAACACCCACACCAATGAATGAAGCCAGGTCCAGAAGTTTCCGACACTGAACTGTCACCAGATGGTTTAAATGTTATTCACTTCTCCTGCCATAATGTTGTGGCTGAACGGCGTATGCATGCGTTATTCATTCAGTCATCTTCTATACCTGTTTATTCCTGTTAAGGGTCACAGGGTCTGCTGGAGCCTATCCCACTGGTCCACCCTGGACACTTCCATCGCAGGGCCAACACAGAGACACACACACTCACACCTAAGGCCAATTTAATCCCTGTGTCTGCACACACACAGAAAGTTTGAAGCACACACAAGTTGTACAGTTCATATGTGATTAATGACATGATGTCTCCTGCTGTCCAGTGAACAGACCTCCACCTCCTGTCTAACACGTCATCTTCTGATTGGTTTACAGCTGAGAGCCAAGCCACGCCCACCTCAGTCAGCAGTGACAGGGTCTCACAGCCAATGAGGACAGAGCTGAGCGGCGATGAGGCTTCTCTTCCTGAACAGTGATTTTTTTTTTTTTAAACTGGCCTGATCATCATTACTGACTTTTCACATTTGGATTCAGATATTTGTCATGAACTGCATTCACCAGCTGATTTACATCATGTACCTGAGTTTATTCATTAGAAGTGTCAGTGATGGAGTTCATATGATCTTCCTTATTTATTTTCAGAGATGTTTTAGTCATCGTTGACTAATCCATTGATTCTTGACTGATGTCTCGTGTTGACTCTTTTACAAACGATGCTCTCTTCAGGTTCAGCAGACACGAATCTTCTCGTCTTTCTCTGCGGCGTTTTTTCTCTAACGTCCGACTGACCAGGACCCGAACCAACAGCCTTGATCGGCTCAGCTCCAGGGCCGACACCTCAGAGTCTGATCCGGCCCCTTCAGGTACCAGAAGGTTGTCTCTGAAGAAATCTCCATCGGTTCAGTCACTCAGAGAGGTGAGAAGATCTTCCCACCTGTCATCTCTGTTGTCAGATGTTGTCAGTGTGTTCTTCTTGTTGACCGTGTGTTTCTTATTTTTCCTGAAGGGGTCGCCTATCTTGCAGCTGAGGAAGTCATTGTCGGTTCAGAGTTTTGGGTCGGAGCAGAAGAAAAGGCCCCGTTCTGACCACAGACCTGCTGCTGACCAGTAAAACATCTGCTTCACCTCTTCTCTCTCTGTCAGGGTCCAACCAGAGTCTCTGAGCCGTTCATGTTCTTGATTGAAGCAACGCTGAAGCCCGTTAGTTAACTCATCCCATTCCTTCATATTGAAAGACGTTTTTTTTATTTGTACTCTACCGCTGAATAAAGTATGGGTCAAATTTTGTACTGTACTGTAAACTCTTCTTCAGTAAAAACCCTAAGAACATGAATAGAAGAGACTCTGTTGTCAGTTTAACAGCAACTTAAAAAAATAAATGAGCCTGTTTATCTTCTCTGGAGTTTACTGAAATAAAATCCACCTGCAGACAATAAAGACACTGACATCAAACAGTAACAGTCAATAACATGTTCAAACTCATTCATGGTCATTTCTGAGTTTATCGATATAAGAACTAAAAACTGCTTTACTGCAGTTTTAACAATAAGCACAAGAAAATACTGAATGATGTGAAATGTGTTGAAGACAAATGGATAGGTTTATTAAGTCTGGTCAAAACGTTTAAATCAGATTTTTAAGTATTTTTTTTCAGAAACTCTGACCTGCACTGTGTAGCACAACCTGATGAAGTCATGTGACACTTTAAATGAGGTAACTCACTTCAAATTAAAAGCCTGCCAGAAATTCCCTGGAGGAAGGCTTTTATTGTGAAGCAGGAGTAAGTGGTTAAATTAAGACCTGATCAAAAAGTCTGTACATGATATGATGCTTACAGGGACACGGTCAAATAAAAGACGATAACACTGAACACAAGTTTTCAGTCGATAAAAACAAACAAACAAACACAAAGTTTTAGTGTTTCTACATTAGTTGCCAAAAAGTGTTTCCACAAACCAGTTGAACCTGAACACGGCCAGCTAAACTCGTGTTGAAGTGATGTCTGTAGAGATGTCTCTGTTCTCATATAATGTTGTGAACTGTGGTGTTTTCACATTTGTGAATAACTTGAGCTGCTGCTGTTTGTGCCTGTGAGTCAATGTGTCGGGTTGAGGAAACACCTCACCAGTAAATATCCAATCGATACTGATGACAGATTTCAAGATGGCGAGTGTTGGAGTGGTAACGGTGAAATTTCTGTGCTGAGTTTAATGATGATGACGAGGAGAGTCTGATTCCATCACGAGCAGCTAACACCTCATTCCTTCCGTCAGAGAACGATAATGAGGGCAGCGGAAGTGAACCCTACCTCAACGGGACCAGTGTTCAGAGTTAAACTGGTCGTCTTCAGACATTCAAATAAAATCCAAACAAACTCAAACATTAAGACGATTTTCCTCCTCAAGATTTTTACAGTCAAACCCTCAAAGCACTAAAACAGTTTTTTCAGTTCCAGTCAATAGGAAGAGTCCATCAGAGTCTAGCAGAGTCCAGCGGTAGAGTACAGAAGAGTCCAGGAGAGTTCAGCTGGGTCCAGCAGTCCTGTAGAGTTCAGTAGAGTTCAGAACAGTCCATCAGAGTCCATTAGAGTCCAGTAAAGTCCAGTATAGTCCAGGAGTAGAGTACAGGAGTGTCCAGTAGAGTTCAGAAGAGTTTAGCTGGGTCCAGTGGAGTCCAGTAGAGACCAGTAGAGTCTTGCAGTGGTCAGTGGACATGAGCTTCAGTGGGAAACATCAGAGGATGAAGAAGAGGAGGATGACAACAAAGAGGATGGCGAGCAGCACACCAATAGCACACCACTGGCGCCGATCTGCAGAGAGAGAGAGAGACCGTCAGTAATCATCAACAGCTGACTCTACTACTTCAGCTGCTGTTTGTTTCTACTGCACTAGACACATTAAAGGATGGAGAGTCACCGCTGGTCATGTGGGACACTTTGGCCAGTTTCTTCATGACGTTGTCCAGTCTGGAGTGAGTGTTGTCCATCTCATGACTGAAGTCGTCCAGCATCCTGCAGGAAACACACCAGTCAACAGTCGTAGAGACAAACCACTGGATTTCCTGAGCTCTGTGTTAACACACCACCTGATCTATACTTTCATTCATTATCATCCGTCCATCAGCTTCTACTGCTTCTGTCTGTTTAGATGATGCATGTATCAGCTGTGTCATCGTCCTCTCTTCTTCTCTGTCTCCAGATGAGCTGGTTCTGTTGCTTTTTTCCTAATAAACTTTTTCTTGGTGTTATAAATGTGTATCCTTCTAGCAACAGACACATGTGTCAGGTCAGCCCTAAAATCCGATGAAGGTTCTTACACAGCCTGTTCGTCCAGCTCCATGCCGATCCTCTCTGACATGTTCTTCAGGACTCCAATGGTTCCAGACACAAGCTCTAACTGTTCGTCCTGCTGCTCCGCTATCAGCTGATGCAAACACACAGCAGTTAATGGTTTTATTCACCCGTTAACCATGTTGTTAGCACATGTTTCGTTGCTCAGGGGTACCTGCTGCTGAACGTGCTGCTCCTCTATGAACTGAGAGTTGGCGTTCTGCAGCTGGCGGTCGAGTCGGCCATATTTGTCAGGACCAGGCTGCCATATGGGCCCCTGAGCCCCACGCTCACCAAGCAGAGCCTGGACATTAGAACAACACTTTAGAACATCTACACCATCTCTGATGCTGTCTGTCCTCATGTAGCTGAAGGGGTTTATGGGTAATGGAGTCTGTTTAACCAGGTGAGTATGAGCTGTTACCTGTTTGTTCTTTCTGTCAGCGGAGGCAGCAGCTGGACTCGACATCTGTTCTTTCATCTCCTTCAGAGGAAACAAAGTCAGTCAGCAGCCAATCAGGTCGACTCGTCATTTCCTAATGCTCAGTTGTATCTGCAGAGTTTACCTTGACCGTCAGCCTGGTGCTGGTGATGAAGGCTTTCCTCTTCGACAGCTCGGCAGCATCCAGGTTGAACTTCTTTGGGTTGGACTCTACGATGCGTTCACTGACTGTTAAGAAACATGTTTGAACATAAACACACATGACACATAAACACTACTCACACCTCAGCGCTGAAAGGATATTGATGGTCTCATCCAGGTCCTCCAGATCCCACTCAATAGAGCGCAGGCTGTTCCTCAGCTCATTGGTCGTCCAGTCTACTTCCTCCTTGGAGGCTCCGCCCCCTTCCTGTAGCAGCTCCCTCCATCTGTGATGGAGATTCTGAGCTGCGTTCACGGCCTTCTGCACCTCACTGATCACAAATGTCAAGAAATAACTCGATGTGAACGTCTCAACCAAAGCGTAGACAATGTGTAAATGAACATAACATCTAACTGGTTGACTGGTAACAAGTCAGAGATATGATTATCAATAAAATAGTTCCCAGCTCTAAAATCTCCTTAAAAGATTCAGAGAATCTGCATAAAGTAAATAATAAAATTAAATGAAATAAATCTCAGTCTGTCTCTATGGAAAAACTGCTAAAAGTCTTTAATCATTATCTCACAGAACAAAGATTAGTCTGGTGATAAACACAGAGCTAATCAACTGATCAAAAACAAACTGTTCAAATCACTCATTAATTAATGCTGAAGACTTTACTGGACTCATGTCATCTGGTGGCTAAATGTTAGCATCTCAGTTAGGTCGTCATGGTTTAAGATTAGTTTTCCTGGGTTTCTGTTTTTTTTACGTTCATGGTTTGATGTTAAGTTTTCTGTTTTATTTTGTTAAGTTCTTGGTTTCTTGTCTTGTGTCCCTTCCTGCATCTTCCTGCCTTTGTGATTGTCTTTCACCTGTGTCTCGTCCTCCTCCGTCCTGTGTGTATATATAACTTATATATAACGTAAGATTCTTTGTCTTTGTCTCGTCACATGTAGCTCACTTTTTCTTGGATTATGTTTTGTTGAAGTTTTTATTTTATCAAGCTGCCTTCGGTTTTGTCTTTTTTTTTTAATGCCTTTTATTTATTTATTTTGTCAACTCCTGCCTCAGCCCTCTCTGTCCTAAATTTGGGTCCTAACCACCATTAACCCACAAACCCTCCTGACTTTATTAAACCCTGTGGTTTAAGTAAAGTGTTAAAGCAAGAGGAAAAGATGAGAAAATCTTTATAAAACTAACTATGTTAAAATGAACAAAAAAATCATGTTTAAAGTAGTTAGCCAACTATTACCAGTAATACTAATAACTACTGTTGTACTACTAAAAATAGTTATCAGCATTGGTAGCTAAGATGCCTGTGCAGTTACAAGTTGATTATTGATCATCTGCACAAATGCTAACGCTAGCTGTTTGGTACTTGTTAGCATTAACGTCACTGTCTGCAGTTGTGTTAGGTTACAGTTAGCATTATCTTCGTTAGCACAGTAGGACATCTCTGACCCTTTGACAACGAAGAACGGGTCTTCCATGGACATGTTGCTGGTTCGGGTTTATTCCATCACCGCCCAGACTCTCTGTTCTGAATCCGTGAGAACTAACTCAACTTTCTTTAATTCTGATTAAGCGCCGTCTTTCGTCATTGGAACAGTCGCTGCTAACTTGGCTTTGTTTACATGCAGCAGCGGCTTCCGCAGCGGAAACCACCCCGTGACGTCACAACACGTAGGCGGCGCTTCTTCTTCTTCTTCTTCTTCTTCTTCTTCTTCTTCTTCTTCTTGATATTTTACGTCCACCATCTTGCATTACTGCCACCATGCGTCTCCTTCCGTCCCCGTTTAAGAGTCTCAGATTAAACGGCTCCTCTTTGTCTTTACATTCCAACATAAAGTCTATGATTCTAACAGACTTGAATAACGTCTTCTAAACAGTCCATTGTCACGTTTATTATTATTATCTTATTAATATTACTGTTTATTACTTGCTGACTCGGTATTTTGTCTTTTGCTTATCGGTAGTTGTATTTAACAGAGTTTAGATCAACATCATCCGGTGCATGATCAATGACCAATCAATGATCAATGATCAGTGTCCAAAGAGGTTTTAATCGTGTTTCGTTTCCATGTGTGAACAGCAGGGGTCAGCCGCCATCTCGTTATCCGGCTATACGAGAAGAAGAAGCTGTCTCGCGACATTTCATTTCACGTGAGTTAGTTTCCTTTGTGCAGAGCAGTTAACCTGTCGTTTTTGAATTCGGTATTTCGGTCTATCACCAGCAGAACCTCCACTGGCGGTTCGATAGCAGAGGATCTTGTCGTCTTGTAGTTCGTTACGTCCTCTTTCTCTTCGTCCGCGTTACCCACATTTACAGGTAAGCAACATGACGTCTATTAGCAGCGTTAGCTCCCGCTGTTAGCCTCTGTGCCGCTAGCTAGTAGCATCGACACGAGCGCGATGCTAACACGCGGCTAATGTTAACAGGTTTAAGTCGATCTTCGCTCGGCTTCGCCGCTTTTTTCTTATTATTTTTACGTTAGGTGACATTAAACATGTCTCTCAGCGGCCGACTGGCCCGAGACTGTGGTCAGTGTGGTCGATAGTTATATTTACACAGTGAGAGTCTCCTAAACGTTACTGAGGAAACATCTGCTGGAGGTCAGGTAGAGACAGAAAGAACAGAAGATATAATTTATACGTCTGATTCAAACATAGATGTAGAATATAATAACGCTACAAATAAGAGAACAAGACATAACTGATTCTACATAAGGGGCCGATACTGAATTCAAAGTAGTAGTGAGTAGAGCTAGCATTCAGAAGTCGATTATGTGGCGCTGGTTCCTCAGGAGAGGGGCCTAACTTTAGTGAGCTGATGAGTTTCTTTGAGGTCTCTGAGATCAGACGGAGCTAGGCATTTAAGGACCCTGGATGGAAACCTATGAAGAGAAGCTAAAACTAGAGTAATATGATCTCTGCCTAATCCTGCAGCCTGGAAGAAACTAATGCATCATCTAGTTGTTCAGCTCTTGAGACGGAATAAAATAAAATAGTCCTGGAGTTAAGGGACGTACCCTGGTCTGCTTTCAGCCCAAGATTCATCCCACTCTAACCGGAGGCTGAACTAACACCATCGAGAGAAAACCAACAACACAAATAAATAAATTGAATTGTTGCTTCAATCTGATGGACACAGTAGAGGTGGAGTCAGTTCAGTGTCCCAGTGTACAGGTGATAGACCTTTAGACCAGTTAATCTGATCAGATTCGGATCATTACACCTTTCTCTGCATCTCCATGAGTCTGTTGATCACTGTCAGTCCGGATCAGTCAATAACATGGATCTGGTTTGTTCCAGGCGCGGAGAACCACCTAAATCATTTCCATGGCATTAAGACGAGGACACATCCGGTACCTGAAGGTGAGTGGATGAGTAATCAACGGTTTTCACTGTTGATCATTTACTTCAGATGTTTGCACTGATCTGTGTGGTCGGTTCTCTATCAGACGAGTCAGAGACGCATCACCGTGGACCAGTTTCATGTTGTGTGCATGTGTGTGTGTGTTTTTTTCAGGTGTGTGAGGTTCAGACGTCTCAGAGTGATGTCCGGGATGGTCAGCTCGCCGCCAAAGGTGTTTCTGGAAAGGTGATGATCTGATCTGTGTTTCATTCATGGATGGAAAACATTTAGTGTTAAAGAAAAAATAACAGCGTCCTCAGATGAAACATTAATGTCTCACTAAACAGAAACAACAAAACTTGTTCCCTTCTTCACATTCTAAACTCAGTTCCTGTAATGATTTAATAATGTGTTTACTCAGTGTCCAGTGTCTATAAAATAGGCTGTAGTTTTAAACAGTCTGACTTATTTCTTAACATCCTCTCCCTCCAGACTCTGCTTCCCTCTGTATACTTTATGCTGTTATGTTTATGATGTGTCCATCCTTCATTAACGTGATGCTGATGTACTGACCTCAGGAGCTGTACGATAACGGCTACAACGAGCAGATGATGGAGGATGACGACGCCCGGACTAACCTGATCGTCAACTACCTGCCGCAGAGCATGAGTCAGGACGAACTACGGAGCCTCTTCAGCAGCGTCGGAGACGTTGAGTCCGCCAAACTTATCAGGGACAAAGTGGCAGGTAATTCCTGGCAGTACTAATACTACAGTACATTTCTAGTATTTTAATATTACTGTTGTCATAATGCAGAGTACTTGTGTAACTGAGCCAGAACTGTAGAAGATTGAGCTTCTCAAGCAGTACTCTCAGTACCCAGCATTACTGAGACAGTAGTGTTGTAGTAATACTCTGTGTAATGCTGCCAAGGTCTCAACTGTACCCACTGTGGAGGAGTAGTCAGTATTGATATATATAGAATCAGTACTGTTAGTGTTTCTAACATTGATAGTATCAGTATTATGAGTAGTACTAGTCATGTCAGTGCTGATTCGTGTTTGCAGTATTTCTTGTTTTCTTTACATCAGCTGTTTTTTATTTCTGGGATGTTTTCACTGATCAGCTGTTTTTTTCTTTTGTTTTCTGTTTAAGCCACTGTTTGTTTTTTGTTTTTGTTCTGAACCAGATTTGAATTCTTTTCTTTCTTCACTGTTGTTGTTGATGTTGATGTAATGCTTTTTATTTTCACACCAGGTTTAATATGGACAGAGTGTTTACCAGG
Source organism: Planiliza haematocheilus (assembly GCA_005024645.1). Lineage (NCBI taxonomy): Eukaryota > Metazoa > Chordata > Actinopteri > Mugiliformes > Mugilidae > Planiliza > Planiliza haematocheilus. Next base: position 205,445 of record SRSE01001381.1, read on the forward strand.
TATTTAACGGTGACTGGTTGAATCAGGGCTGGGCGACGACACTAAACTGCTTTTAGATTTTCCTCACATTAAAGCTTTTAATTCTAAAACGACTCTTAAAGACAGAGATTTGGTACCGTACGTTATATCGCCTAGCCGTGATTACATTTTTTTAATATTATGTACAAATGTTTTACGATCTGCTTTGACCTGTTTCATTTTATTTTTCAGGTTTTGAAAATGTTTGTAAAACACTGAATGTATGAAGATCCTGAACTTATTGTTCTGAACAAGTCAGGAAAACAGTTGAGGGACATTTCAGTTCCAACTATTTGGTCAAAGTGGCTGTTGTTAATCAAACACCAACTGTCCAGGTATTTCCAGATGTTTCACCCGAGCAGCAGATTCTTCTGAGGTCGACTGAAACCTGAACACAGTGTCGTGATTTTCTTGAAGACACCCGTTCTGTCTAAACGTGGTTCATTCAAACATGTTGGAGCTGAACTGTCTCTGAGTTTTCTGGGTTTGTTCAGGAGGTGGATGTTATTCTGACAGTTTATGGACTGATTTCTGACCTGTACTCAGTTTGAACTCTGTTTGTTTGTTTCTATCCAGAATGTGTGGCGGCTGTAACACAGACAGTTTTGTTATTTTATTTTGTTGTTTTCCTTTGTGTTTCTCTAGGCCACAGTTTAGGTTACGGCTTTGTTAACTTTGTTAACCCTAATGATGCAGAGAGGGCTATCAGTACCCTCAATGGCCTGAGGCTACAGTCTAAAACTATCAAGGTAACGTGCCACAGGTGCTCTTTGATTTTCCTGTCTCAACTATAGATGTGTTATGTTCCTGGACAGTAGAGGGCGCTCTCACCTCCAAACTGTCTGACGGATTAAGGTTTTTATTTTTATTTTTTTTAAAGTCTCCTGTCATGTTTCTGTTTATTTATTTTCATGTGGACACATGTTGACACTGAATCTGTGATTTCTTCAGTTCAGTGAGACAAAGCTCCAACCTCTATAAATTAAATGCTTTTATTTTGACAATGAGTAGAGGCTGTTTGGATGCTTTTATTTTTCTTTGTTTTATTTTGTTTGGGGCCAATCTGAATAGCTGGTTGTATTTTTTTCCACTGAATTTTTAAACATTTAAAATCTTCTGGATTTTATTTGAATACTGGATGTAACTGTTCATTTGAAATGTTTGTGTTGAAACTTTGATTCTTGTGGATTCTTTCTGCGGTGTAGACGATGAGCTGAAACATTTTCTTCCGCCTCCGTTCAGGTTTCATTTGCGCGGCCGAGTTCGGACATGATTAAAGACGCTAATCTGTACATCAGTGGTTTGCCGAGGACGCTGAGTCAGCAGGACCTGGAGGACATGTTCAGCCACTACGGACGTATCATCAACTCCAGAGTGCTGGTAGACCAGGCCTCAGGTACGGCACATGCTCAGTGGCCTCACAGTCATGTGACCAGTCACTGGTCTGACTCTTTTGATTTGCTGTTTAGGTCTGTCTCGCGGCGTGGCCTTCATCCGGTTTGATAAGAGGTCTGAGGCTGAGGACGCCGTCAAACAATTGAATGGACACACTCCTCCTGGAAGCACAGAGCCAATCACAGTCAAGTTTGCTGCCAACCCCAATCAGGCCAGGAACTCCCAGATGATGTCACAGATGTACCATGGCCAATCACGGCGCTTTGGAGGCCCTGTCCATCACCAGGCACAGAGGTTCAGGTACGTTCACCTGTCCAGTGATTCAGAGTCCAACTGTCCTGACTGACGAGACAAGCCTTCCGATTGGTTGTTAAAAACCTTCAGTTTGTATTCGGTGTTGATAGAGATGAATTTGATTTTCTGTTTTTGTTTTTGAGTCCTATCCAAAAAAGGTTAAAAAAAAGAAAAGAAAAAAAAGGCAGCTGGACATGTAGATTTTTAGAGAAGACGTTTCTTCTTCAGTTCTTGGGGACTGGTGGGAAGTCTGAGGTTAAATAGGAACTCCTCCTGAAAAACATTCTCGTTAAGCTAATGACCAGAAACTGGTGCAGCTAATTTCCAAAAGTTGCCTTTTTTTGTCCAGTTGCTTTTTTTTTCTAAACCTTTTTTGGATATACCATGACCTGGATGACCGAGAAGCTTCACAGACATTTTTGGGTTCTAGGTTCTCGCCAATGAGCGTCGACCACATGAGTGGTGGGGGCGGAGTCTCGGGGAGTGCATCTTCTGGTTGGTGCATCTTCATCTATAATCTGGGCCAAGATGCAGACGAGGCCATCCTGTGGCAGATGTTTGGGCCGTTCGGTGCCGTCGTCAACGTGAAAGTGATCCGAGATTTCAACACCAACAAATGCAAAGGCTTTGGCTTCGTCACCATGACGAACTACGAGGAGGCTGCCATGGCCATCCACAGCCTGAATGGCTACCGCATGGGGGACAAAGTCCTGCAGGTGTCCTTTAAGACCAGTAAGGGACACAAGTAGAATGGGGTGGGGATTGGAGTGGGTGAGGAGGGGGGGGAGTCAAACCATTTAAATGTTGTTTTTCTGTCAGCAGAGCCGAACACTTTGAGAAAGTTTTCTGTTTGTGTCTTAGTTCCCTTCCAGCATGTTCACACGTTTTTGTGCATGTTTGGATGCTTGTACACGATGGCAGCTGATTGACAGCTGACTGTCACAGTGGTTACAAAGGTAACCTGATTGTTTGATATGAAGACATTTGGTTGAGAGAAAGGAACTAAGTGTGTTTTGATTTTCATTTAAAGTAAAACATTTTAGTTCTGTGTTCTGAGGAGAAAGTACACCTGACATCAAACTTTAAATCCTGTAAATCTGATCCAAGGTTTGTCGTTCAAACTCACATTACTACAAAATATAGAAAGGCTTTTTCCGATTTCTGTAAATTTTAACATTTCTTGACACCATGACAACAAGTCAGATGATTGGCAGGTCTCTGAGCCAATCAGGATGCAGGAAATGGAGACCTGGGTTAGTTTGAAAAATAGGTTCATTAAATTTCCCAGATTAAAAAGCACCTGACAAGGTAAATTTGTTCATGTTTTATTTTGTATTGCTGCTTTGTTGTGATGGATGGATCATTCATTAATAAATTTGTTAAAGAAAAATTTCATTGTGGTTTAGTTGTTTTCTTGAATGTTTTGATCATGTCTGAGAGTCTATTGGAGAATGTGATTAAAATGCTATTTTGTTCCTCTTTAATAAAAAGCCTAAATGGTCTTCAGGCCAGGTGATGAACCATCATGTTAGGAAACCCCATGGACTGATAACCAGTTAAAATAAGGTAAAGTAAGGTATCCTAAAATGTATAACAGCAATTTCTCATTGCATGGATGACTGAACAGACGATCTGGAATGCACATGAGATTATGACTTGATTTGAAAATAATTTTCATCATGTTGGTGTGGCAGTAGGTTTGTGTGCAACCTGCTGCCATGACCTGAGTATACTATTTGTTCTATGAAGTAGAAATTTACTTCACAGAATACTATGTTTTATTGTCATTGTACAACAAAATCATATTTTCATCCAAGACTTTTTTTTTAAGAACCTGTTGAGAAAAAACTTCACTTCTACATTGGCTCTAACATTCTCCAATCCACATAGTCATTCCCTTTTGTCTTTTTCTTTCAGCTTGCTCTCGGCCAAGAATCTGTTTTCTGTACAAGGTAGGCTAACCACCTGAGAAACAAGGAGATGAGTAGTACTGAAAAAAGAACACGCTGGTGTGCTTTGTTTTGCTGTAGGAGCTTGCGTTTTGGAGATAGAGCGGTTTGAAATAGGTTTTTAGTTCCTAACTCTGGCCAGGAAGGTGGTAGAGAGTCGAGGGTGGGCTCGTTGGAAAGCTGGAGTCGAGAGCTTCCTGGCAATATAAGGTCCGACGGTACTTTCCGTTGTGGGTGGGCGTGGTTAGCGAAAAACGCCCGACGTTTGCTGTCACGGGCCAGCGGTGAGTCGTAGAGGTTCGGGAGCAGTCGGGTTGTGTTCAGCGCGGTGGATTTAGTGGGGGTAGAGCCCCTGTCTGAGGCTGTGCGAGGTCGTCTTCTGATTGGTCGATGCGTTTTTGGTCCCTAACTCTGGCTAGGAAGGTCGCAGAGAGCTGAGAGTGGGTCCGTTGGACTGGGCTCGGCGAGAGCTTTCTGGCCATGTGTCGTTTGTCCAGATTCTCCGAGGTGAGCTGTGATTGGTCGGTTCAGAAAGTGGAATTTTGTCCAGATCCGAGTTGGGCCGGGTCCTGTGTCTGGTTAGGATTAGGGCCCGGACCCCACGAGTGGTCAGGGTTAGGGGGGTTAGGGTTAGGGTTAGGGTTAGGGTTAGGGTTAGGGTTAGGGTTAGGGTTAGGGGGTTAGGGGTTAGGGTTAGGGTTAGGGTTAGGGTTAGGGTTAGGGGTTAGGGTTAGGGTTAGGGTTAGGGTTAGGGTTAGGGTTAGGGGGTTAGGGTTAGGGTTAGGGTTAGGGGGTTAGGGGGTTAGGGTTAGGGTTAGGGGTTAGGGGGTTAGGGTTAGGGTTAGGGGGTTAGGGTTAGGGGGGTTAGGGGGTTAGGGTTAGGGTTAGGGTTAGGGTTAG